>JAFMSR010000007.1:28308615-28372619 GCA_022818135.1 Saxidomus purpurata
ATATATGTACATAACTAGAATTCCGAAAATGCTGGACTGGATATGAACAGTTTGAAAAACAACGTCTTCCAAGATCTCATTTAAGTGATACACATTACAAACCTATATACGGTATATGTTATTTGCTTCAAAAACGGCCACACTTTCGCATGACCTGTACGCTACATGACAATATTCTCATTGCCGACCTATCGTTTACACCAAGGTATGACCCACTAACCAAGTTTACATGAACTGTGGTGACAGATTACATGTATAACGCCCTTGTATCGTCAAAGCAGCACAGTGCGCTTATTTGCATGGACTGTACACTCAGTTAAACTTTTAGTGAAACATGGAGGTTTTAATTAAAACATTTCTAGTGGGAGCAATTATTTTTATTCTTTGGAAAATAGTAAATAGTTTGTTTGAATACAAACGACTTTGCAATAAGCTTAAAATAATCCCACAGAAACCGTCCCACTGGCTTCTAGGACACGGCAAGCAGGTAAACAAAAATTGTTTACATTATTTAGTGTCTTGCATATGGTAATGTACTTGCCATTGAAATAACTCAATAATAAACTGTCACTTAATTTTCGCTTAGTAGCGGACCTTTAAAATATCACAAATCATGGTCTGATTTTATCATTTAAAACTTCTTAGTTAACTCGGAAGGAAACCTTTAGACGAGAGCATCGCATATTGTTGCATTCTATGTAACTATGCTTTGTAAGGAAAGTGTGGAAAAATATGATTTCGCTACAATTGTTTGAATCGAATTGGTTTAAACATAAGATAAAGAGGTATTTACTACAGTTCTCAAGGACATATGTATCTAGAAAAAACCAATGCCTTGTGAAATGATTATGGCCATAAACAAACAGATTTTAGAACTGTTTACAAAAGTATAATTCAATTGATGAGTAGGCAAAATAAACTATTTTTTGTTGTATTAATGTACCGAGTTTTATGCCGATGTAAATGTATAGCGGGTAAAAGACAACTAGGAAATCTCAAAGCCTAATGACCACTTCGAATTTGCACGGATAGAATAATATTTTTTCTGATGAATAATGTTAGAATTGTGATGTATTTACTCTAAAACAATTTGACTTAAGCGTTCCTTTCGTATTCATGTCATTTTCTTACAATGTACGAAAAGATGCGGCCAGAGTGTGTTTTGTACATTGTTTGCATTGTCATTTAAATAATGCTCTTCTTTATTAATAACACTTACTCTCGATTTAATTTGCAACGTTATGAATGATTGCGGACATAAAACCTTCAGTTCCATTGGTAAGACATAGTTTGGTAATACATTTGTACAATTCTTACCAGTAAGCGTAACATCAATAGTGATCACGGTCCATAAAACATTCAAAGTGTTTATGAGCCTTAAGACTTATCCCCTTAACAAAATATCTTTAATATTTACCCCCTGCACAGAGGGTCTTTAACATTTACCACCTGCGCAAAGGATCTTTAACATTTACCACTTGCGAAGATGGTCTTTACCATTTACCACCTGCGAAGAGGGTCTTCAACATTTACCACCCGCACAGAGGGTCATTTACATTTACCACCTGCATATAATTTAACATTTACCACCAGCGCAGAGGGTCTTTAACATTTACCAACTGCACAGAGGGTCTTTAACATTTACCACCTGCGCAGAGGGTCTTAACATTTACCAACTGCACAGAGGGTCTTTGTCATGTACGACTCGCACAGTGGGTTTTTTAGCATTTACTACCTGCGCAGAGGGTTTTTAACATTTACCAACTGAACAGAGGGTCTTTAACACTTACCACCTGAACATAATGCACAACATCTATAATTCCAATCTGGGTCAGGACACCACTGTGCTTGGGTAATACCGTGTTCACGCAGCAAGTAATCGGATAATCTCTGGCAACTCCAGCCCTTCCAACCACGATCAACACATCCACCATTACCACCACCACCAGATTGATCTGGAGCTTTTGTAGTAGTACTAGTAAACACCTGATTTCCACCATTGTTTGTAGAATTACCGCCTGTAATGAAATATGAACAAAGTTGCTACATATACCTATTAACAGGGAAAGCCTATCAACACATAAAGAGTTACACACGCGATTGTTACAGTGCAAACTCTAGAAGGGGAACCTAAAAGTGATGAACCAGTGTGTAGATATCTGTACTTGGTGTTGAAATAGGGAAATAGTTTAACTCTAAAAGTATGACTAACAATTATTGCATATAAGTTGTATATTAGTGTAACTGGGACCCAGCATTGAATTAGTAAAATGTTAATTTTGATCTGTAAATAAAGTGACATAAAATATTATTACGCATCATTTTGAATTTTCAAATATAAAGCAGAGACATTGATTATTCATGTCTCTGTACAAACCCACCAATTTCCTTTTGATCATGTGATTCTAGTACTGTGAAATAGTATTTACGGTGATATAATGTGAAATGGTTGTACGGTCACCACAGACTTTGATTTTGATTATATGTGCCAAACAGACTATTTTGTTATCGTATTCCCTTTTTGGGAAATTAGCATGTAAATACAGAGTGAAATAAGCGATTTTCATCGTTAGGTCTATATCAGTTTACATTAATTTATACCCTGAATACACATGTATACTCAAAACTGTAATTCCCTGGGTAATTTTTAAAGCTGTTCGCTCTTAGACATTATTGAAAAAACTAAGTTCTCTGAATACACATGTATACTCAAAACTGTAATTCCCTGGGTAATTTTTAAAGCTGTTCGCTCTTAGACATTATTGAAAAAAGTTCTCCAAACTCTACGAAAATATTTAACATTTCAACAGTTTGTCTGATAAAACCACTAACATTTTCCATGTTTAACAAGACGACATTTCACCACAATATTTGATTTAGATTTATGTAATGTTTGGGTGGTGTACTATAAATGTTTATGATTTTCCATGTTTCACATTTCTGAAAAAAAAAATGAATTAGACGAATCTACCTTCCATGTAGTCATATAGGACGATATTGTCAGAAGGTATGCTGGAAGCATTTACTGCATACTAACCCAAATGCGCAATATTCTTGCTCTTCTAAAAAGGTTTGAAGTTTACCATTATTTCCTCCAGTATGAGTTGTCGATCTGTTAACACACAGCCCTTCTACACACCACTGCAATAGTGAAAAGCAACATTAAAATACTTACAAGGCGGAATCAGAAACGTAAAAATATTTTTATGCAACGAAGGTAATTGAAATCATATATTAAGCGTATACGTGAATTTTATGTCTATCTACCGAAGGGTAAGAAAGAGTCCTCACTTTATTATCGGAGGAACGTCCGCACGGAGTGCCACGTGCCGCAGCGTAGTACCAACAATCGTCATTTTCACCTTTACACAGCATTGTAGTGCATATGTCTTCTGACTCGTCATCCTTGAAAAATGTAAAAAAATCCATTCAATACAATAATAATTGATAAAACTAGCAGCATATTACATATTCTAACACTATTGCAACTTTCTCCTAGTATAAAGACAGAGAAGGATTTGAGCGTGATATACCTACCAAGTATAATTTTATCACTATAGGCACCCGGAACTATTTTTGACTGCTGAAATTGCCTCCCGCGTAAATTTTACACAACATCTATGAGTGTGCATGCGCTAATACGCTTGGATATGTATTGTTGTAAATGAATTCAAGTGATGTCAAACAAATCGTAGATAATGAACTTCATGTATTTACGTATTAAAATTATGAAAGACTGAAAACGCAAGCTAAGAGTATTTTAATGACCTTTTTCATACGGTATTATCCAATCAATTGTTGCCTTACACAACTAATTTTTCAATACAAAAATATCATACATTCTACTTGTCATTTCATTTGCTAATTCTGATACACTGTTATTTGTAAGTAGTTGGGTGATCTTAAGCATACTCGGAAACTTCCAATAATATTTTCATGTAGTCAACCCGAATTGTTGGTAAACAATAAGGACGAAATGATATTCGTCTTCTAATTGACTACGTGCAAGACACACCCGGTTATCAAAAGAAACATAACGAGTTTTTTGTATCTCCCGGTTTCCACTGTTAATCGATGGGGCGACATTTTTAACCTAGACAAGGCCAGTCTATACTTTCGAACATTTACATCATCGATTTGGTTACTAAAACTGAAGTCACGAAATGTGCGACAAAACAATGCTCTTGATGATTTTCTACTCTGGAATTACAATCTTGATTCCATATGTCTTTAACTCTTTGTGCAAAAACACCGAGAAAATCCTATACATAACCTACTCTTTAGTTAAGCCATACATCATTCGGAAAACAGGTCGGGTTTTACTAGTTGCATATTTTACGTGAACCCCGCCCTACAGTATTAATCGCTTTATTTGAAATTTATATTCGATTAATGAAATGGCTGCAAATGTTTAATGCCGACAGCGTGAGATTTAAGCAATTCCATTATACATTGTACATGCATATTACAGAAAATCGGGAATAATCAATTCCATAGCAAGAACTTACTGAACATAATCCGGATCCTTCACCCCTCACAAGTTTACACTGCTCATCCGGTGTATGTAGTTCTCCGGGTAGCAATGTCACGTGACTGTCGTACTCCGTCTTGTCATAATAGTCACCGTGGTCCAACATACAGTTCTCACTGTAAAATGAACTTCAACATAGAACATACAAATTTACCTAAATATCTGTTAAATGCAAATGCACGCGGCATGTAAACTTTAACTTTTTTAGGTTGACTCATTTCAGATGCATTTATAAATAAGTAAAATCGCGTACAATTATCACCAAAGGTGTATAAGGCATGCTACTTTCTTCTTATAAATCCATTGAAAGATAGAACTGCGTTCTAAGCTGGCGATAAATGATTCCGTTTTTGCGACCAGTGCAGATCAAGAAGAGCATGCAAAACCGTGCAGCCCGATCATGATCTGCACTGTTAAGTATTCAGTCAAACACCCCTTTGAACGATTTAAGACACTTTCCAAACTGAAAGATGAACAAGTACGGCAAGGTAAGATTTAGATAAAGCATACATCTTAAAATAGCTACAAGATTGTTGAATTCGAGAACTTGATTTAAGAGTCATCAGCAATACACAAAAATGTACTTACAAGCCCAAGCTGTCCATATAGCCCTTGAAGGCATTTATTGAGCATTGCGAAAACCTCCAGGGGTTCACGGTGTAAGTTTGGCCTGGGTAGAAGCTGGCGACAGAAGGTGCCATTATAAAACTATCATTGCCAGTGCACCCTGAAGATGTGCCACTTCCGTCATGGTGGGAGTTCAAACTACAAACCAACATGGTGCCATTACTAAATTAATCTCGGCAAATCACACTCGAATATACATTTGATCACACATATAACGTATTGACGTTATACCTAAAACTAACAAGCACCTGCCAATGGATACCTATTTGCGATCCGTCAAAGTATTACATAATAAATATGCATAGCTGATTTCTGCCTTTAAATCATAAAATTCCTCACAGCATTTTGGACCAGAGCAAATTACTTGTCAAGAAATGGATTAAGACAGACTTCCGTTAATTGATACACATTTTCAGGCAATCACTTCTGCGTTTGCAACATTCTTGACATTGACATTCTGCAACATTCTTGACATTCTGCAAATACGTAGTCTGATCATGACCTCCACTGTTTGCTTTTTAATCATTAATTTAACAGTTAAATACCCTCTTGAATTATTGACACTACTGTCCAAATTGAAAGATTGACAAATCCTTTTAAGAATTTAGCAGGGTTGAGGTTAAACTATGTTTTAAGTTTAGGCCTCTGTTTCATTTATATTTAAATGGCCATGGAAAAGTTTTGCCAGCAATTCTTACATAATTACGTGGCACAGAATTATTCGGGTATGATAAATAAAGAAGCATATTTCACATACTTGTGCCCAATCTCGTGTGTTGCCACAGACACCGTAACAAAGTACGAACCGTCTTCGTTGATAGATGTTCTATAGCTATTACAGACTCCGCCTACCCAGGCCTTCCCTACAACACCGGCATTAGATGTACTTCCCGAAAACAGTTCATACCTGTAAAAATCGGCTCATTATTACATTTGTTTATTTCGGGGTAAAATACTGTGAAACCATTACCTTCCTGGTACACTCATTTTTGCTGGACACTTATTCTCGGAGATGTTTTGGAGGAGAGATTACAACATTAAGATTTTACGAAAAACAGTCCCACATTACTATTTCCTATAATAATAGCACAAAGTGAAATACACGATTTCAAGAACTATAACCCATGCAATAACATTATATGAAAATTTCACGAGAGATCTACGACATTAAAATTTTTACGAAAAGCAGTCCCACATTTGTTTTTCTGTGAGTCAACGTACATTTTGTACATACGATTTTAGAAAAAGTAAGAACATTTCTAAAGTTGAAGGTGATTAAAACATTACCCAGTAAACACTGCAATATGATCGTTGTGTGGAAGATTCTCAAGAGAACTTGCCCATGAAGTTAAACTTTTAATGTAAGTATCCCCGTCAGCATACTTAATACCATTAACAACGGGTATGTTTGTAGACAGTGGCAGTGGATTTGTATTATCCAGTGTCTAAAACATAAAGAATCATATACTACAGGTCCAGCCTTCTTGCTGTTCAGTCTGTTAACGTTTAGTGAGCAGCTTTTTGAAAAATTATTGTTAACGTTCAAACACAACGTTTTCATATCTTTAAAAAATGCGAAGTACGCTATGTTGTTCCAGTACAACAGCAGTTGTGCAATATACGACAGTCATTTATTGTAGTTTTATTCATTACATATATTTTTTTACAATATATTGCTTGCATATATTTGTTTACAAATGTACAATATAATGCAAAAAATGATTAAAAAGTGGCTGGAAAATAAATTATTTTTATCATGGTAAAAAATACCCAAAAGTTTTACATTGATGAAGCATCTAATTGACTCCTTAATAACAGCCAAAGGGACATAATCTGTCAACTTCATCCATGCTTTTGAGACGAAAGTTGTTTTTCTAGACGATAGCTCATTCTTTCGCTAGCTGTACTTCTTATAGAAATGGAATACTGACCAATGTTAGACATGTTAGGACTGATATGTTTTTTACAATTTTCGGCGGAGCTTTTACTCTGTAATTTATTTTCTGCATCATTAAATATGTTGTTGGTAAATAAGTTGTAAACGTCAACTGTCATAAATGATATGTGCCAGCCAAAAGGAAAAAATAATGATGACGTCATCATGAAAGGGTAATGGGATACAAGAAGAAAGAAGATGTCTTTTACATTGTATTGAATAAATGAATATATCACATGTTCAGCTTACATTTACAATGTATACATGTAACAAGCTGTTTACCTTGTAGAATATGAATCCAGACAATGTCACATAGATGTTCATCTCGGGGTCTTCTATTGATTCATACCGGAGACTGACCTGTAAAGATAATTATATACTTAAGTGAGTTACCTCCCATTAGTACTCCCTGCAAATATGAAGGTCCTCTCATTTGTATCACTATTTTGATTGTTCTGTATGGTGAAATTTAAAGTCATTTGCAAGTATCATTATTATATTTTGTGGCGACTTTGCCGTCATGTTCTAATAACACCGTGCTATCTACATTTTGAAAATCCTGACATATTAATTAACGCAGACATGAAATTTCACACTTTATGATTAATCTAAAATGAGATAGTATAATATAGCTTTGTACGATATCTTTGGTGATGGCCCGAAATAGGGGAGTGAATTCCAACAGCCACTATTTACGCCATTTTACACATTACCGTCGAACTGAAAAAAGGTCAGTTGCAGTTACGATTGTTTCATAAATTCGGTTCATAAAAATAAAAATTATATATGGCTTGAAGCGCTTTATCGAAGTCGAAACATTTCCCGTCGGTTACGTGCCTGCGTAATAATTTAATCGGGTTTCGCCCTCGTTAAGTATTCCGCCCGGCACATCACCTCTGGGGAATACTTCAATTTCGATAAAGAACTACAAGCCATATATTATTTATTAAATAATGATTCCTGCAACAACGTTTTACGACGACCGTTTATTAAGGTTTTATCTTACATCCGGATTGATACATTAGTTAACACGAATATAATAAAAACAAGTACCTCTTCTCCTCTCCGGCTGTGAAATATGTTATTATGTTTTAGATAGAGTACTGTTTGTGACAATAATTACGTTATTTGGATAATATGTAACGTAATTGCTCGAGCAAAAAGTTCTATATCTGATTTGTATCATCGCCAATTTCTAGTCTACTATATTGAAACAATGATCTATTTTAGATATATTATAGTTTTGCCGATCCCTTGCACAAAGAAAAGTGTCATTATTATAATAATTAATTTTGCTATTATGTAAATTCACCCCAAAGCCATGATACAAGTATATGAGACAAAACGTTTACCCCGTTTATAATATGAGCAAAGTGTTGTCTAAGTCTGAATTCTGTGGCCTCTTCTCTGGTCTGTCCATTGCCAGCAGACGTTATTTCATAGTACCTGTAACAGTTCAATTCAATTGTTAGGTTGGTAGGATGGTTCCTCGACCCCTGCTATACCTATGACGAGGAGAATAAACGGGGTGACCCAATAAGGGCCTTAAATGTAAAAAAAGGTCAGCATATGAACAATAAACATGTTCGTCGCCCTTACTATATCGGCACTACAAACAAAACATGAGAAGAGCATAACAATATATAATTAAACATTCAAGTGGTTAAAACAATCTATCAGATATACGTGTGTTCACGTAAATAGTTTGCCTAGTTTACTAGTATGAACAAATATATGATTGTATACATCTGTACAATATGAATATAAATGTAACTTCATTGATCTGATAGTCTAGTCTTTGCCTCTATATTATACGTGTAGTAAGGAATAAAATACAGTATTTCAGTATCTGCACGATATTTTCGAGCGTATGTATTTGTTTTTCAGTATCTAGTATACAGTAACATTTCCAGAAGGCCAGGGTATAAAATCAACTTGTTTAACATGAATGTTTATATTTAAACTTGACGTATTAGCTATGACATTACAAGACATACATGCAAATTAATTATTACCCGTACATTTATATGCATTTTGCAAGTTAACAAATAACTCCTGTTTGATTTGAATTTAACTATCTGCGAAATTATTATAGTAACATAATAAGTATGTTTTGTCTGGCCAAACTTTTAATTTCTACTCAATTCGAACGTATAATGAACGTATAATGTCATATCTAATACTAGTATATCATACTAACATTTAGTACATTTAATTGCTTCTAAAATGATAAGATGATAGTGCATATAAATTAAAATCTGTAATATATACTTATATTCATTTATATATAATTATATCAAGGAGAAATATATCGTGTCTAAGTACACTGTAGATAAAGAGCAAAGTACTTATTCCACACTTCCGGGTCAGCTGCCACTAAAACCTCTAAGGCGTACACGTTGTTCGATCTCCTTTGTCTGCTAGATCTTCTCAATTTCTGTTTAATGATAAAAAACCCATAACAACTTACAGTCTGGAACAATTCTTATAGAAAAGAGATTTAGTGTCTGTAAATGTGGGTATAATGCAAAATGGGATTCAAAAGGGAGATTTACATTAATTCACATGGGCCCGTTGATATCAAATTTTATTTACGGCTCATTGACAAATAAAACGGCTGGATTTTTTGTGGAAGGGTACATGTAATAAAATGGTATAATATCCTGTTGATCCAAAGTCTGAGCATGAAATACAGTTGAGCACAACAAATGTTTAACGTATGGTCGCAGATAAAATATTGTCTTCGTAAAACGGTACTCATATATATGTACATATTGTATTGAGTTCTTCTCCTACCGACATCCAAGATCGCGATGTAACCCTCAAGTTCAGCTCGTAGTCTATCCCCTTACCCGATAAAATAAGTTCACAGTATTTCCCCAGATTCCTGTTTCTGATAATAAATATTTACAGATCCCGTAATAGAAATTTACTTTATTGAATATCGCGCAATCTATTCAGTATAAACCTTTTTAACCTACTTTAGACATGCTTTTACCTTAACTTATATCCAATGTTTTACGTTGTAATTTACCTTATAGTCAACATATTCTCCTATAGACAATATACTTCATATTCTTTAAATGTAGCATCATTACTGACCTTTGCGATAACATGTTTTTGTTTTTTGCTCAATAAAGACCTCAGTTCTTCAAGTAGTTCCTTCCGTTCTTGAAGATGTCTGTCTGAAAATATGAAGAACATATGACTCATTCAAGCCGACATACCAAGAAATCATTACGAATTAGGTGACCTTTTACAAATGTAACTTGACAAAGGGAATAAAATCTAAAAGCAGTATCATGTCTACTTGCCAAACCTCCATAAATGCTGTCTTCGGCAATAGCACACATAAGTTACAAAACCTTGAGTATGCAGTCGATAAAGATAAACCAAAATTAGATATAGAAGCTAGGTCGTCGAATCACATCTGTGACATCCAACATACCACAAAAGATCCACTAAAATGGGTTCAAATGTATTAATTTTAGTGAGTTTAAGATATTTTCAGTGCTGGAGTTCTTGTCACGTTGGTTGTGCAAACCCATCATCAACTGATCTCAATATACACAGAAGTTTTTGACTGATCGCAACCACCTTAGACATTCAGGTCATATGATGACCACATACTTATTTGGCTCTCCGGTTATCGAGTGGAAACCATTTACACGGGTGAACAATTGGTTCTTACGTTATGCTGCAAATTCCAGAATCAAGCGAGATACGCATGATAATAACGTCATCAAATATTGCATTGATAAACAACAACAAAACAAGAGTAAAGGCACACTCGATAATAGTAATAAAAGAAAAACATCATAGTAATCTAACACATACTATTAGTTAAATATCTTAATATATACTTTTGGCGTTTTTACCTGGAATTTCTCGGTAATCAGCAATCTTACTCTCTCCAACGTTAAGATGGGGCCTTTCCTCCTCCTCTTCGCTTAGAATCAGAACATGTGGAACGTCATCTAGATTTTTGCCACGTTTACCGTGTAGATGAGGCACTCCGGGAGCATCGGGTACTGGCTTTAAATCGTAACTTCGTCCGGAAATGTTGAAGTTACCATACTATATAAGACAAACAAGATTCGAAAACAGAAGTTTACATCACATATTCATTGTACTGATGCTTTCTTCAGTAAACTTTTCATACTTTCGTTTTATTAGTTTGAAATGATTATAGCACAGGACTATACTTAAATACAAAAATGTACATGTATATAAAAGCAAGGAAAATAGTGTATTACATTTTTTTTTTTGCTATGAATCCGTAAGAGGTTTTGAAACACACCATAGCATGTCAGGACTGGCAATTGACAATTTAAGTCGAATTCGAATTTAAGTAAATTTTTAAAACAAAAATGTGAATGTATAATATAAAATTTAATAAAGAAAGTTCATATTTTGAATGTGTACATGCAATTTAAACTTACCAATTTTCTTTGACATGCTCCATTGGGTTGGTTTTCACAAGTGACCTGAAAAGCTCCGCCATTCTGTTTATCTTGATAAAACTTGGTCGTCTGCGAAAAGCAATGCGAATTGAGCAAAAGAGAAAAGTGACAAAATATGGAAAGAACCCATAAGTTTCTGGTATTTGTACGTAATACTTTAACTTTGTTACGAATTGCTTGCTTATAATGTCTTGTAATGATGGTAAATATCCATTTATAAATGATTTGATTTCGACACAGTCACGTCTTTTAAGAAAGAATATTATAAACATCACTTTGAAAATGAAAGCAAAAATAAAGTGATGCGTTTCTTGTTTATCACAATCTTAAATTATTAATTTTAATTAAACCCACATCACATTTAAAGCCCAACGGTCACTTTGAATAATACATCTAGTGGTTAAATAATGATAGAACTGTTATACATGCCTATTATTCTTATGCATACTGTTTCTAAGTGATATTACCGTTCAAAGTGACCATCGCAATTTTAAATTATACATTAATCAGTGATTTATTCTACTAGAATAGTAAGCGTTGCCATAGTTAAAACCCAAAAATAACGATCTTTATAACAGTTTCATTCACATTGAATATACATTTTTTGTATAGAGAATCATCTGTAAAAAAATATCTTTTTTATGACTATCCTAGTCAAAAATAAAAAAATCAACCCTTTCGGTGACTGTATTTCTTAATTTATATTTGTCACTAACAGATATAACTTGGTAAAACTTATTTCTTATAATAAAGCATCCACTGTGTTTGAAAATCATTCTTAACTATAAACCAATGTGACCATTTTAAACGGTGCATTTTGCAATATAACTTTGACGAAAAAAAATCCATAGATGGTTTCTTATATTTAGCAATATTGTTGCAAAACATACTGGACTTTATCTATAACATGCATTTTTTACACATAACGGCATTTTCGCCGATAACCCAATTTTCTTAATCATATAGGTATAAGTAATTGTACCACCAAAGGCGATTTTGAACGTCTAAAGAACCATTTGACTTTATTAAGTCTTGAAAATAAGATTCAAACCTGTATAGAAACAGAGTCCTTCCTTACTAATCGTTGTTTTCCGTCAGAAGTCGGTTGAACATCGAACACTGGGGCGTTAGCATTAAGGCGTTTATTTTCTTGTAAGTCTAGTTCGACATCTGCTATTTTATTACTCCGCAACAGTCGAAATTTCAGACTGGATGGTAGACCGGATGATTCCAGGTTCCGACTGTCAATGTCAGAATTCAAATCTCGCAGCAACACTTGTTCCGAACTCGCTTTGAAATAAAATTCAATTGTTTAGATTCTCATATTTTGCAGTGTGTCATTGAGATAAGATCTTTAACAACATATCATTAAATTTGAATACTGAAGTATGCTCTAAATCGTTTAAGGAAACGCACGATTCTGTGTTTTGTTCTTTCTTTTATTTTGTGTTCTATTCTTTTCTAGCTATGCAATTTGCTCTTATGCTTATATTCTTATCAAATGAGATAAATGTTCTTTTTAAGAACCAAAAAAGTCTTCTTTTTTTTCAATACCAATTGCTGTGATTTCATAGTGTTGCTTCAATTGTCATATATGATTCAACACTACATTCAAAGATCCACAATGTAAATAATGGATTTTTTCCATGTATTTGTGTTACCCTTATAGATATGGCCATACTCATTCATACATGTTTGTTACTTGTTTATAGTATGTTTTAATTATGTATTGCCATGAAATTGTACATTTTATGCAGAAATATATCTATGTATGCATCTATCTATGTATGTATCTTTAATTTCCAATGAACTTAGGGCCTATCTACACAGTAAGCCTTGCTTTATAAATTTTGATCTATAAAGCCAAGTTTACTGTGTACTAGATGGGTCGAAAGTACGATTTTCCTGAAGTGTATACTCCATTTTTGGGATAGAGAATGTCCTATCCTGTAAACCTTGCTGTACCCCACCCCCGCCCGCCACACACACACACATTTTATTCATAACCCAGATAACAGCCCATTAATTAGATTAAAATAGTGAGAGATATTTTAAATCATGGCGGAGATATAGACAAAATAGTTTGAAACTGAATAAAAAATTGCAAAAAAATGTATTGCTTATTTTCATATTGACTATGAAATAAGTTTGTAAATAAAAATTAGGACATAATATAAATAAATTTTTATCTTTCTTGGCTGTCCAGGAGCGCACATATTCTCTCTATATAAATAATGTCCCTAATATCAACATTAGGTTTTACAAAACAAACATGTATTATGAAGATTTTAAAGTTTCCACTGTACGAAATACTTTTTTTCTTATTTAAATATGTTGCATGAGCCATGATTTACTGTGTGAACGGTCAAGATTAACACCGCTCGAAAACTACACCTTAGGTTTATACACCAAGGTTTACTGTGTATACGGGCCTTTATGGCATTATTCAACTTGAAGCGCAATAAACAGAAGCTCTCCTTCGCACCATCCTTTATTTATGGACTTGTAAACGGTACAAATACATTTTAATACATTGATCATGATTTAAAACTTTACATGTCATAGTTGCACACAAACCCTACCGCAAGTAACTGATAACCTTCATACATTGAAAAGAAGATGGTAGTGAAGTATCACAAATAACTAACCATTTGTTTGTGTGTATTACCAATGACTTTCCGTTGGGTATAACTTTCACCCCCTAGATTTACTCGCAGTAACCTGATAAGCACTCTAACGCAATAACTATCGTTTGTCTCATGACAAAGCAAATACTGCACAACCATAACAGTATTGCGTGTATATGTTACCCTCTGACATAAAACTTAAATTTTCCTCCTTTCAATACTGCTCAATTACAATATCCTTCTTTCAATACTGCTCAGTTACAATATCTAGTCACAAGTTGACTATAAATAACATATCAAAGTATTAAAATACATATTGAAGGTAATTTCGAAAGATGCCAGCTTGCGATACCGCGACATTTAAGCAGTTTAATAGCCTAAATTTCTCTGGTAAAAAAATCAAGTGTAATTCATTAAACATTTACTAGGTAAAATTAATTGCATACAGAGGGTTCAAAACTGTTTCGTTATTTTGTACAATCATTTACTTTCAAGTTGCGTTTATATACTGATTAATACTGAGTGTACTTGTCGTTAATATGATAAACATTGAGGAATGTAATGAAATAAATTCCAGGACTAAATCATTGGTATTGTCAGAGACATAAATAATATCTCTGGTATTGTATCCTGACCTTGCATTTTTGTACACGATCTTCTAGCTGATTTTCCGAAAATAAGAACATAATTATCTAGATTTAGGTCGGACTTTCCCAACTGATTGATACGTGCAAAGGAACTAACTATTTGTATAATATACAATAATGATTATTGTTTGTTTAAATGATTTAGATGAGTTTCAAAATAGCGTCAAAACTATATTTTTACATCAAACTGTACATGAAACGAGTGTAAGGAAGATTTTACTTTACTTTCATCGCACTATATTGATTAGCGGATGAAATGGTTCCAATGGTGTAGGGCCCATCAAAATATGGTTCAAAGACTATCGAAGGTAAACACCTTCCAATAACATATTCTGTACATTTATATCGAGGGTACAACGCGAAACTATCCTATATGCTATTATTTCTACAAACACTTTCTAGGTTAGTTTCGCGTTGACCCCTGTGTCGTAGAGTAGAAGTAAACGTGTGTAATATCGTAAATACTTCGTCGTACAGTAGAAGTATTTACGATATTATATAAGTTTTACTTATTCTCTACGACACCTGAATATGCAAATGCATAGTGCGTGGTATTGAATTACTGTTTATAAGAAAGGAAATAGTTGGCAACGCTTCAGCTCAAGTTATATCGTTTTACAAAAAATAAGTTGAAGAAATAAAAGAAACAAATCTTTACAACGCAACGAACACAGATGAACAGCAAGCAAAGTACTGCGGCTTTCAAGTCTATATATACATAGAATATAGAGATTTCCTTTTCTTGTTATAATTTTTTTTCTGAGATCCCTTTGCATAACAGAACAAAATGTTTTAATTCACAGACCTTTTTCCAATCAGTTAAATTTTCTGGTATATTGAAAAGAAACACAATGCATCCTGTTGATGCACGCGTTTAAGATACTATTCATACCCCTAACATGCTGGCAACAAATGACTCTACCTTTGCAAACGGTGCAGATCATGATCAATCTACACACCCGTGCAATCTTATCATGGTCTGCACCGTTTCCTATTCAGTCAATATTTTTTCAATAAACACAAATTTTAACAATACATAATAATCGGGGCTTTTATTTTCCAGCGTAAAGTTTTTAGAAATATTAAATAAATCAAGGGACATTCTTCTTGAGAATATTTTCAAAGTATGCTTCAAATTGAATTATTCCTATGTTACAATGTACAAACATCAATCTTAAAAACGAAACTGAAAGGTTTCTGAACTGAAAATAAAAAGAAATCAACACAATATTATACTTTCATCATTAGGCGGCAAATATTTGAGTGAAACTTAAGAAGTGGTCTTTCATTTAAAGAAGAGTGCCAAACTGTCACAAAATACGCCCGTCAGAGAGGCACAACGCAGTATCTGGTAGTTCATAGGTCAAGACTGATTTAGCTGTTTGAGCGGACAAATCTGATATCATTGTTTTTCGACAAGGGCCATAATCCAAACGTGCCTTAGGTGATTGTGCTGGTTATCGAATGTGGCCGAGGCATTATGCTAACACATATTTAACCAAGTTTGGTAAAGATCTTATGATAACTGGTCGAAATGGGGAGGACACAATTCTAATTTGGCCATTTTCGGATTATTTAAGGGCCAATATCCAAAATGCATTGGCCGATTGTGCTGTTTATTAAAGTTAGTCTAAACATTATGCCTAAGAATATTTACGGCAAGTTTGGTGAAGATCAGATGAAAATTGTTTAACTTCGAGAGCGGACATATGTGGACGCCGTCCGCTCGCCGTAGGTGTTCCCATAATAGATCCATTCGGGCGTATATAGATGAACATTTTTGAAAGTGATAGTTATTTCACTTTATACTCGTATCATACCAAAGTCATATGCATTTTCTTTTATATTGAAAAAGTAGAGATTTCACATGCACCATCGTATTTTAAATTTTTATACGCCGAGACGCAGTGGAACTATTTCAATATTTGCCAATGACACCTAAGTAACTTTTCTTAAATTCAGAAAAAATACCATATCAATCAGGTGTAGATTGTATATTTCCTAATGATACTCACTTTCAAGTTCTTCATTTGATAAAAATGCATTAAGTAGCGTCTACAGATATAAACGCGAAAAATCTTCTTTGATTTAGAGATAATGTTCCACAAAAAAAGAGACCGCAATACATTATTTTGTTATAAAGTACATAAAAGTAAAATATATTCAAAAACAGTTACTGTTTCCAAATCGTTGGCTTGTATATGTTTATTAAAGGCAGTAAATTAAGTTTAAATCAATTTAGATATAGCTTTATGTTACCTTTCGAGTGAATTATAAAAGATCCTAAAACGCATATTAATAACATTAGCTCCATTTGGACTTTTGTTTTTCCAACTGCCTCGTTTCAACCGATATTAGCTATCTAAAACGGCGTACTTAGTAAATATAGATATAATACGGTGTACACACCCACTCGTAAACGGGTATACAATTACAAGTTAGTATTCTTGAGGAAGAAATTCATCACTAAGTTAGTATTGCAAATTGTTAAAACGATTTATTACAGGCATTTTATAGTGTATATGTAATCAACTTCTTGTATATTCATTATCAGCATACATCGTTCATATTAAATTTTCTATATTTAACAGGTTAGACTGTGAGTAAATGTGAAATAGGACTTTTTCTGAAAAGTGTAAGAAAGCTATATATGAATGAAATATACTGAATTATAATAAAAAAACTAGCACATTCTGTACATTCAGTGATTCAGAAAAGATCCTTTTATGAAAGGTACCTGGCATTATGTAGCAACCACCTAATTAATTTTCCGATGAAAGTACCCTGTCGTTATCAAATGCTTGAGAAACATTATGTCGGCATAAAATTTCATGACTATGTTTGCTGGCTGATTATCCCCTGTTCGTCAAGAATCGGGTAAACGTTCAGCGTAAGCCTCCTTTAGAACTGTGCAAGTGATTACAAATTTGGCATATCATTACAAAATTTACATAACAACATAGGCGTAATCTAATTACAATGTATATATGCAACATATTTTGAGTGTACTAATCTCGCCATACCTGCATCTTAATTGTTTTATCTCTTGAAATAGCATTGGTCAGATATTTGCCCTAAATGAATAAAAATCACTCGACTTGAAAAGCTTGTGAACCGGTAAGATTCCAAATTTTAGTGATGGCTAAATATTTTCGCGATGTGTATTCTGTCAGAACAGTTTAAGTCTATTTCCGGACATTGGCTAGAAATTACTTTGTTAATCTATATAGTCCAGTCGCTAACTTTTTATTTTACCGACTATTCTGAGACGTCGACTAAAGCATTTCTCGTTTCATGGTTTAAATGCCCATAACATGAATCATCTACTTTTGTAACATGGAAGGAAGTACTCTAAGCATTGTGTAGTAACTTTGCAATTTGCTGTCTCCGGTTCGTTTGATAATTCTGTATCTGATATAGCTTTATTTTGGAATACATCAGTCTGTACCATTTGTTTCATTTCACTGACATCTTGTTTTAAAAATAAGTTTTTCTTTCATAATATGTTTTCATTATGACCCCGATTTAATTTAATCTTATTATTATCGTCTTCATATTGTCATTATAATTGTAGGTTTGAGGTTCTACCTGTCCAAAACGACACACCTCAATTACAGCCTGATGCCAAAATGAGGTCATCAAATGGATTGCCGGTCATACTAAAGCGCAGACAACTGAACTGAAAATATGCCATGGAATTGCATTACCTTTCAAAGATCTAATTTTGACAGCAGACCCAGTATCGAATAAATGTCAGTTAAACATTTAGCAAGGAGTTTATAGTGTCTGTAGTCGACCATACATGTATCGTCACCTTGGAGCAAAAAGTCATGTAACTGACTTTTTTTGCGAAAATCACTTTTTGGCATTTTTAGGTTACAAATATCAATTTTCATCAGTCATTAAAGTTTGGAAACTGTATTCTGATGAAAAATACCTTTTTTGCCAAAAAAATGAAAACACGTAACTGAACTTTAAAATTTGTTGGCGCAAAAAGTATTGTAAGTGCATTTACTTGCGTTTTTGCACTGAAGAGCTTTGAATTTGCAATAAATTATTTGGTGCAAAAAGTATTGTAACTGCACTTACCATACTTTTTGCATCAACAATAATCAATATTTATTTATAATATTTTAAAACCAAAACCTGTTATTCTTTGTTTTTTTGTGGACCCTTCATTTTTTTATCATTATTTTTTTAAAATAATTCTTTTGCTACTGATGACATCATAATGATAAGATAATTATTGTTTACAAGGCATACAATGATGTCGTTTATAGACCTTGATGTAAAAAATCAACAAAACTCTGCTTAACCAGTTCTGTGCCATGGGCCTTTTTTGGGCCTATTGTTGTATACTATATTGAGTGCCAAGTGTCTATTTTAGGCCTATTCTAATATAATCTGGAAATGAAGTTATATAGCAATTTAGAGACAATAGTTTGACAATGTGTTATCTAAGCGCAACTGTCTAAATTTTACAGTTTTCCATGCAGTTGCAACTTATAATGTATGAAAGCTGTACTAATGGATATGGCCATCATAGATACATGTATATGTATATGCAAAGAGCTAAAAAGGGAATAGTATTATTATGTTAGTGTTGTTTCTGACCTTTTGTTTAATTGGATGAAATTATCAAAATTATTAAAGCAATTTATGATTGATCAATTCCTATTTCATTTCATTTTAACTGAGAAACGAAAAATGGTGCATTACAGATTAAACAAATTTACAAACCACTGAATGTCTTCAATTAATGTCCACTATTGGTCAATTATCTGCTCATTAAAATCATATGACATGATGTGTGTCTGTTCTGTCCATGTTAAGCAAAATTGCAAAGGTTAAGGGTTATTGCAAGAAAAGGTTTGGTAATTTCAGGATTTTTAACGTTTGCTAAAATAACTACAAACAAAAAACAACATGGGCTGTTCTTTAGGAGATTATCTGACTGCCATACATTATATCCATAAATGAATGACATATTACCAGCTAAATATTGTTGGTTTCTATTAGTATATGTCATACATAGAAATTAAACAACTTATATTTTTTATAAAACATATTAAACATTTTCAAAATATTGTATTTAAAAATAAAGGGCAAATTTCTGCTGTTAATAATGAAATTTACTTTTAGCAAGTGTATGGGAACGAGTATACAACATCTTCCGCCAATTTTGGGCCCATTTGCCCACCAATCGAATCGCTCAGATTTTCAAATAGACGTCTTTCTATTTTATTAAAACTTACTACTGAAATTACTTAATTATTAAGAGTTCAATCTTAATAGAAAGCAATTTAGCTCCACCCACAATATATGTAACTGGCTATGCAAAAGGTCAAATTAGGTTAAACACTAAGTAAGTTAGAGTTTATTAAGTCAAATTTAACAATTAAGAAACCCCTGTCGCTTGCTACCTCTCGCACCCTTATGGTTTCTTAATTGTTAAGATTTGACTTAATAAACACTAACTTATTCGTAAATTTTAATTCTGTGCTTACTTACAGATCTATACTGAAGTTGATTTTCAGACTTAAAAATTGTAGCAAAGATTGATAGCATCTTATAATTTGTTGCAAAGTGTAAAGAACATAAAAAATATGATCAAAAGCTAAACACTTATTCTTCTTGTGTCAATTATAAACCATAATTACCAAGACACATAGTCAGCCCGGTTAGCTCAATTGGTAGAGCATGAAACTTGAAATCTCGAGGTTGCAGGTTCAATTCCCGGGGCTGACCAACTAAAATAACTAACAGAATTTCGGATGAGACTTTAAAACCGAGGTCCCATGTATGGGTGCTATACACCTGGCATGTATAAAAACCAGGATTGTCTCTGGAATTGTGACACTTTCTGTATCTTTCACTATCCTCTGAAACCTAAAATAACTAACCTTGTTTTTGGGCGTTGGTCATATGGTAAACCGGTACCAACAATAAGCTCAAACAAGACACGCCTTTTGAAGCGAAGCTTATTTTTTTATGTCAACTTATTATTTTTTAAACGCTTAAGTGACATACAAGACTTTATAATTTATAATTTTAACATTAATAGCAAAAGGGTTAAAACGTCAATGATGTCATTACTATGACGTAAAATACAGACGTTATACCACACTGTTTTAGATATCCTTTCAATAAAATATCAAAGCTTTTGAAGATGAAATAAATAGAAAAATTGGTTAATTCTGTGGAAGATTGAGATATATTTCAATTTTGGAACATAAAATAGGGGATAATTGTTGGTTTTGGTGAAATATCACGTTATAATTTCACCAAGTGGATATCAAAAGTGATATTTTCCCAAGTGGCGCTGCAGTGAGCCACAATTAAAAATTTTTTTTTTTGGTTTTCCGGAGTGAAACTAACATTATACAATTGCATCGATACTAACAATTTTTCTGTTTATTTATGGTTTTAACACTACACATTTGTTGCGTTTGTTTCTATAAATTATCAAAAATCGCGGGATTATCTGAAAACATAGAACCTAATGACGTCATTTTAACCTCATCATGGCATGGTTTCTAGTATTAATTACGCTCGGTATACTTTTTTACTTTAATCCGAGTTAAAGATTGAAAAAGTAGTAATTTACAGTTTCAAAATGTGATTCACAACTCTTTTATTTCACAGAGAAAACTCTTTAATTACTCCATTGTATAATATTTTGTGTGAAACTGTTCGAAATCAATCAAAATTAAAAATTGGGTTATTTTTGTTCAATTTATATTTTCCAATGAATCAACTGATTTGTAAATCCACAATGAACACAATTTTAATCCACAGTTATGGTATAACAATCTTCACAGCAGTTTTATAATGTGTATGATATACTGTAAGTTATATAACTTTCAGTTAAAAAGTTAGCGCAAAAACTCTGGTAAGTGCACTTACATGACTTTTTACGTGTAATAAAGTTAGCGCAAAGAGTCATGTAAGTGTAAAAGAATATGTAATAACTTTTTTTACTGAAATGAATGCATATAATCTTTTAAAGCACTTAAATGTACATGACAAATACTAACTTCACACTTCAGTATGGTATGAAAAAGATTTATTGGATATAAACAAATCAGTTTTTTGTGTCTCCTGTAAAATTTTCAAAAAGTCAGTTACAGTACTTTTTGCGCCAAGGTGACGGTATATCATTGTAAGGAATCGATATACAAATGTAGCTTTTCGAATCATGTCACAAGAAAACAAGTAAAATCGTGCATAATTTATACTTAATGATTAAGCCGCATTCAAAACAATGATATATCGACAGTTAAATTAAGATGTTATTTTATCCGATACTACGTTTGTCTTATCGCATCGTTTATCTCACTTCTAGTGTGTTGTTGTATCAGAAGGGACAACATAGCATTGCCAGGCTGAAAAAGTCTGAATATGCATGTACTCTAGAACTCGCTTAACCAAATCATGTCAAGGTTTATTTTAATCGGTATTTTGTCACATGACTTAACTCACTGGAGAAACACAAAAATTCACATTTATAAAGCGGGGCAAATCGCCCGTGTGTACTAAAATTTAGGCACATTAAAAAGCATAAATAGCGTGCTGCATACATTGTTCCCTGTACAAACTATTCACAATACTTTTTATGGCAACAAACAAGGCAAACACATTGTGTGTTTCTGGACCTCTTGCCGAAAAGCTGAAAGACTGTCAGTTGGCAGCCCCCCCACCCCCATGTTTTGCTTTCAAAACAATTGTTGTTTAGATTTTCTTATTACACAATTGAGGTCGGCAGTCGGGAGAACGGAGACACACATACAGTTTGCCTAATGGTTTTACACATTCCTTTTTTAAAAGATGTAACTACTTTTTTATAGTTCAGCAAATCATTGTAATACACTTCTTTGATCACAGCCAAAGTTTGATGAACATTGAATGCACTGCATTGTAAATTCAGTTGAGCAAATTTAATTGGATGTTATGTTTATCGTCTGAATAGTGACAGATCGGTACCATATCCTCGGTACCATCCTCGGGTACCATCCTCGTTACCATCCTTGGTACCATCCTCGGTGCCATCCTCGGAATTTGAGCATACTAATTATGTTAATAGTTAAATAACAACAAAATAACACCCCCACCTATTGCATATAATGACGAAATATTCAATTTCCTTCTATATATGATATTGTACTTGTCCGTCAGTTCTTCATTTTCAACTTTAGTGTGATAATGCACTTAGCTATCAGTTTACATTCTATCAAAGTGTTACAGTAGCATCGCTTCATGCCTGCGCAGCTGCGCGGGGACAACCTTTCTTCCTTGACGCCACGAATATGAAGACACCACCAGTCCAGGACATACCCCAAGCTATAACCGTAAGATAAAATGCAAACATGTAGTCTTTGAATATCTGCCTGATATTCATGTATGCTGAAAAACCACAGAGTATCAGCGCACCTGAAATGGAGAGTGAAAGCTGTTGCTTTTAATTATTGTTATTAGTTATAATTCGTATAATTAATATAAGATTAAAAGCAAACAACCCAGTTTTAAAGTCGCCAAGAGGTTCAACAACAATTTTCATATTTCTGATTGATGTTGTAAAAGACGCATTATCATGATTTTAAATATAAGTGAATTAAAATGTTGAAGTATGGGGTATATAAAGCGGACTCTGTCAGTTCAGTTCCTCACATGTCAGTTACTGAATATAATCATCCAAAGATTTGATGAATATAACCAATGCGAAAAAAGGATGAAAGCTACATAAAACAAATTATTTTTGAGTGCAATAATTTGTTTTTAAGATTTTAAACGCCTTCTGCGAGTTGAAGGTTTTGTTTTCAGGATCTGCATTTATTCAGTCAGGCGTTATAGCTAGACTGTATATCTATTTCCAGACCAAACGTTTGTAGTTCCTGTTTGTCGATTACGCCAATGACAGTAACACAGTTTTACGTAAGAACGCGATCAATTATTGCAACTTGAAGTAATACTATATGCATCACTGTATTGGGAAAGAATACGAATTATTGATGCGTGTTATTGTAACTGCGTGATAAAATTACCCCCAGTGAAGGCAAGTATCCATGCTATATTCATCAGTTGGAACCTCTCTGTCATCATGCAAAGTTTAAGCAAAGTGCATATAGCTGACCCAATCAAGGCTAAGACTGCCAAAATTAGAAATGCACGTACCAGAACCAGGACTATTCCGTCAAACGTGTCTGTAATACAAACAATACAACATGATCGACAGGTGAAACCAAGTCTATAAATCTAATCAACATTGATGTTGATCATAGCAAAACCTAGAGTATGCGAGTAATTTGTAGTAATCATAAAATGTTAAATACATGTATAATGGTTGTTTTTACTCTCAATATTCGTAAGTGTAAAGGTGTAGACGGTGTCAACCCTGTTTTGTTGAATTTTCTGTCGAGTAAAGTTTAAAAAAGGCAAACAATTTTCTCACAAACGCAAACGAATGAGTTCTCTTTAAAATATATCAATAATTGGATTTATTACAGCTTCTACCCCACACCCATGATTGTCAGATCTATATAACATAGGACTGTGCTTTCGTCATTTCATAGTGATGAAATAATACGAAAGATGATGTTTTATTAAATTCTTCATTATAACAATATGATAAACCTGGGTCAATACAAATACATTGTATACATTGTATGAATCTCTATGTTCCCATTTGTTACAGAAGACATTCCTAATTGTATTAATGTTTTCAGCAATGCGTAAAGTTTGTCTTGCAATACAGTGCTTGGATAAAAGGCAGTACACTAAAATTATTTTCTACATCTGATGTTGATTGGCGGAATAGTAGGAGGAAACTATAAAGTTAAATGAATATGTTTTTCAGTTCTTTTATATTGATTACTATTTGACTCGAAAACCATACACTGTCAGGTTGTATCGCATTTCAAAAATGGGATTATATGGAAGAGATATGTATGCTTACATAAATGCATATAATACATTGAAATATTTATTGATCCTACATTTGGCTTCCGCTAGTCACAGAAGAAAATACTGTGGTGAAGGTATTACAAATAAGAGGCAGCTAAATTTGAAAACATACTAACCGGTATTTGGTTCGTCATAAAAGCAAACATTCTCGTCTGAATAAAACTTGTTAAAAAACTCGGTCTTGTAGCATATCTCCCATAATCCCCTGCGAATCTCAAATCGAATATATATGCCACCATTTGTTCGGATAGTCTTTTCCCAGTAATTTAGCACCAAAGCAAGTATACTTAACAATGTAGCTGTACATGTCAGTGATAATCCGGCTGACACACAAACGTGTGCCATTATTGTTAACTGTTAGAGCTATTTTGAGACATGAATTCTCCCTTTAACGAATACAAAATACACCAGGAGAAATGTGGTTTTATACCAAATCCAATACTATGACTGTTCCGTTCTGGCATGGTAGAAACTTAATTATGAAACAACGTCAATATTTCCACTGCAGGATATGGATAGGGAGAATCTCTGTGACGTGCGAGTTAATAGAAATGTTGGTCGGTGAGTCACGGCAAATAGTTTAGGGATTTAAGAATATTATCTCTGCAAAAGGATGTATATCAGTACAGATAAGAAATCAGTAAAGCAAGTCTGAATACTTTTACTTGGTCATGTCAAGTGTTATGTCAAAGTAACGACTGAGTGTAAATATTCATTGTGTATATAATGTCATATAGATGATAGAACATTGAGTAAAACAAAACAAAAAGAACGTGCTACATGTATAAGTTACTCTTTTGCATATTCTATGTACTGTGTTTATAATATCTTTATTATAACTTTATTTATGTACTAGTGAAGAGTTCAACAGTAATGAGTGGTAGCCCCGTTTGAGATTCGTTAAACGTTGCAATTCTTTGACGTATTTTTGTCTGGAATGAAAACAATGTGCGTTAAGTAACCTATTTTTCAATATAATTCTCTCTCCCAAATTGTAATGTCGTTGTTTTTGTTCTTTATAACCCTTTTTTGCACATTTGATCAAATTAGTCAAATTACTGGCCACATTGTCTTGTATTATCGAGAGGTATGGGGACCAGTTTACTTCCTTTTAATGAAATTGTTGAAAACTGCTTTTAAGACCGACATTTTATTCGGTAAAAAGTAATTTAGTAATTAATCATAATGACATTATGAGGTTGTTTTTTTTTTAAATGACACTACGAATTTGTTCATAATGACACTTTTAGGTCTGTTCATGAAGAAACTATGAGATTTGTTTCCAATGACACTATCAGATTGTTCAAAGTGACACTGAGGTTTGTTCATTATGACACTATGAGGTTTGCTCATAATGTCACTTTGTGGTTTGTTCATAATGACATTATGCGGTTTGTTTATTTTGACACTATGGCATGTGTTCATAATGACACACTAAAATTTGTTCATAATGGCACTATGAGGTTTGATCATAATGACACTATGAGGTTGGTCATAATGACATTATGAGATTTGTTCATTATGACACTAAGAAATTTGTTCATTATGACAATTTGACGTTTGTTCATTATGAAACTATGAGGTTCGTTCATGATGACACTATGAGATGTGTTCATAATATTACTATAAAATTTGTTCATAATGACACTTTGAGATATGTTCATAATGACAAATTGAGGTTTGTTCATAATGACACTATGAGGTTTGTTCAAAATGACACTATGAGGTTGGTTCATAATGACACTATGAGGTTGGTTCATAATGACACTATGAGGTTTGTTCATTATGACACTATGAAATTAATTTACAATGAAACAATGAAGTTTGTTCATAATGACACAATGAGGTTTGTGCATAATGACACTATACGGTTTTTAACTATGACACAATGAGGTTTGTTCATTATGACACTATGAGGTTGGTTCATAATGACACCATGAGGCTTGTGATAAAACTGCCACAAAACCATATAAAATAGACTGGAAATAGCGCATGAAATATAGTATATTGAAAAAAACATAAATGTTATCAGACTAGTAGCTAGTCCTGCAATATTCCTGCAATAATGAGTGAATTAACGAAACGAAATTTACATTTAATTTCATTATAAAAAACGAACCCTTTGGCCATGACAAATTCAACAAGAAATAGCTATGCAATTGGCGTTTCTTTATATACAATTTGCAAAACTCTGCAACGTACACCGGAAAATGAAATGATATTGACAACCACCGAGCTTGTTCTAAATATTTATGACAAATTTAGCTCAGATGTCAGAAATGCGTCTCGTTTTCTATTGATCTATCAGAATAATAAACGGTCTGTTACAGAGAAGCGTCGAGACGCCCCTGAAATACGAGCCACGACCTATTCATACTTTCAGATATGTAAATCATAATGCTGCATAATGCATAAATTTGTCTCCCAGCTACTACTAATGTTCGAGCAATATCGAAAGAGGCAGTAGAAGATAACCATAATTTAGGCCAAATGAATTAACTATGTACATGTAGCTCTTCTGAAGATGATGCCTTTCCGTCTTTATGATACAGGCAAAATTCCTTCGTTTGAATTCAGTGGAAATTGTAGCACTCTTTAACTTGTGTCTTTGGTGATTCGTAGCGAACAATCAAAGTCACTTTGACATTCAAATTGTTACATTTGGCAATGTTCAATTACAGAGTTTTTTAGGTATCCAAAATATTTGCGGGTGTTAAAATTGACGAATTGAAGTAACACTAACAAATTAATTTAAAACGCCGACTAAGTTCCTAAACAATTTTACATAAAAGTTGCTCGCTCTCAGATTTTGGTGAAAGTAAAAGTAATTCAAACTCTCTAAAAATAATATATTTTAGAACATATAGTCATGAAAAAGGTATCAGTATCACATTCTGTAAAACAAATCTGTATATCTAGAATTACGCGAACAAATTATAAAGCGTTACAAACGCTTTTGAAAATCCTAAATACAACCATCCGTTAAACATTTCAATTAAGTTTCGCAAATTGCTGGGCTGATTCTCACTTGTGATATTTATTTTAGTATGTAGCTCTATATTTTATGTTTATAAACTTTTGATATATCATTTTGGAGAAATATAATTTTTTCACCAACTAAACTGAGAGCGAGCAGCTTTAACAACTTCCAGTTATCCCAATAAACATGTAGAAATTATAGTCTGATGCGGGCTTTTTTGGGAACCAGTCCTACTTTATCAAGACTCCGCATTTTATCCGCCCGGCAGATAAAAATAATTGGTTGAATCAGACGTCTTTGTACTTTGCTATAAATTTTGTTTTCTAGACTGACAGCAAACTGCTTTATGCCGTCGATCATATCACACGACTATATTGTTAGCGTATTGCAGCAATATTTTATAACAAGAAAAACTGTGATACAAAGTATCACAGCGTGCCCATAAAAAAAACTGACATGTAAATATTTTGGAAATAGGTGATGGTAATGTACGGTGCCTGTGAAGTGACATATTTTTTTATTATGATACATTTTTTAATTTCGTAATTACGAAATACATTTCGTGAATTTCGAAATCTTACTTATAATTTCTAATCTTTTTTTTTCTCTGTAAAAACGAAATAACATGTCAGAACAGTTCAGTTACTAAATGTATTTATATTGTGCTATAACTCACAAACTAGTCACCAAATCTTTATGAAATTTCACCTCAACCAGCTTTGGTTCCTTATAATTTTGTTTACTTCTGAAAAAAGTTTTAGCGTACACATGAGGCTGGACAATGAGGTCACCAAGGAAGGTATTTTTTATGATCGAGATTACCCTAATTTCGGACAGAGTTATCTGCTTGTTTTTCTCCGCTTCATCCTTTGATTTTTATTCTAGACTAGAAAAGTCATAAAACATTTTAAAAAGGTTTAAATGCTGAAAATGATAAGAAAAACAGAAGCTACAAGTAAAACTGCATGCGTCTGGATTGGATTCGAACTCTTTCGTAAAAGTACTCCAGATCAGTTTTAGGTGCAGACGCCTTTACCAATTACACCACGGACGCCGATTATAACGAAGACGGAAAAAATAAGTTTATATTATATTGAATATAATTAAAAAGGCATTCGAAGATTATTCAGTCGTATGTGCTTCGTTACTTTAATGTCAAAAGTTGTATAAATGGAAAAAAGAAATCATATTTCCATTTTGCTTAGCGAATATGGCGCTTGAAACGTAAAAAGCGTCTTTGTTTAGTTTTCTGTCAACGTGGTCGTTCGCGCATTAATAGTGTTTACGATAAATTACAAAAGAACGTCAACAAAAAAATATTATGCTATTCTGAAATGTTTTGAAAATATTTATTACTATGTCATTTTGAAAACAGAAGACAGTATAATGCCTTACAATTATTATTACTTATTCACTGAATATATGGAACTACTTGTTTGTATACGACACTACTTTTGTTCGGCCCGCCATAAGGAATTTCTACTCTGATGAAATTGGATCGATTTAAATAGACACATCACCATATTTTGTCTATCTGCATTTACAATAAACTGGTTTATTAATACCTGAAGCTAATACCTATCCACAGTAGATCTGATATCAAGTATATTATGTTTTATGCCCATAACGGTCAATGTTTCAAATTTTATTTTCATTATATGTAAATATATCCTTTCAATGATTCACATTCAACTGTTAAAAGAACTTTATCGTCTAATTAAAAAGTTATATGGAGTTTTATACCTCTACCCATCTGAAATAACTAGCGGAATGGTGTACCGGCAAGAATAGTTTGTCTATCTTCAGTAACCATTTAATTGACAAAATTGTGGTAATAAAGTAGTCCGTATACACTGTAGAAAAACAGTAACTGCACATTCATTTATGAGCCTGCCCAAATTATAGTGGTGTACATGATTACAAAGTTCAAAAACGATTGATAAAAAAGGTACAGGAGTTTAAACTCAACGAAAATGCAGTCATTAATTCCACTCTAATACATTTTGTGATTATACTAATCGTAATATAATGACAAGGAATGATGAAATTTTACCACAAGATTTTCCAATCAGCAATTACCGTATTTTGATACCTCCAGTAGTTGTAATTTTTCATTGGGGCCGGAAAAGCGAAGTAACATTAATCGATATGGAGTTTGAATATCATGCGTTAATTAGTTATCTCCCCCATCCCTTCTTATCATCTCCTATTGTAAATTGGATTCAAGCTTCATGTGTACGCCCTTTACTTCACGCTGCATGTTTGAATAAGTTCATGACACCATACACGCAAATCCCCCGCAACGGTTCCTTCCCCTTACCATACGAAACGGACCTCCCCATATCAAAGGAGGAGTTTGGTTTGATAGGCAAGTGTATATATCTCAAGCTAGACATGCATGAGCCTGTACATGTACAAATAAAGATATTAGATTTTCTATTTCTGTGAAAATTTTAGTCGAGTTTCAGTACCTTTATTGTGACATTTGCCACTATTCCAAACTGACCTCTGCCATCGGGACAATTCCTTTCAAATTTGTCGTACTTCATAAAGTAAAGAAACAAGAACTGATCTATTCCTCACTGTATAGGTAGGCCGAGTCTTGTCAATGCAAGGGCCGATCAAGATCTTCAGGAGAATATATAAATGGATATATACATAAGATAGTGCATCCTAGTTTATTCGATGATCTGTATTTGAAAAGCAACTACTTGCACAATTCTTGAAATCGGAGATGATGGGTTTTCTGTATATTAATCTGAAACAAATCCCATTGTATTATAAACTTCCAGATACGCTGTTTGACGTTAAACTTATGCGCGTTTATCCCACTCTACTATAAAAGAAATATGTACATATTTTTCCAAATGTTAACCATTTTGTAGTTTCTTTTCATCTACAAAAAGACGCATATACATGTATCATAGTTTATCAGTCATAGCAACGTAGATTCTAAAACGGTTGATTTCATCGAAAGCTACTTCTATTTGAAATATATTTGCATGGAGTACAACAAATCTCAATACTGGAGAGTTGCTCTATGTACATGTGTAATCATTGAAAGACTAAGTGTAATATCGGTTTTTTGTCCACGAGTTTCAACATTCAGTTGCAGAAAGTCAGAGTCGCCAGGCGCTCTCTTTATCAATGGCGAACGTGCTTGCTCTAGTAGGTTTATCATTGATCTGCGCGGCCGCATTGCTTAATGTCCTTGCACTGTCTCTAGATTTTTGGGAGAGGAAAGAACTGTACAGTACAGTATGGAGTTTTAACAACAATGTTTACTCAAAGTATAACAACTTGCCCAGGCGGTCACGTGTGGAATCCCGTTGGGGTTTATGGAAAGTTTGTTCCAAAGTCGGCGACAAAAATGAATACAAGTGCCAAGATCTTAGGCCAAACACAGGTAAGTTTTTGTTTTTTATATATGGATACGAAAGTTCTCAAACATACTCTGTCATAAACAGGACGAGCGACTTGTAATTGCAGTTACTGTAACTATATTCAGAAGCTAGATAATGTATAGTGAATATCTATATGTATATACATACCCATGGATACATTTCAAGTAGCCTGACCACAGATTGAACTCTGTTCCTCTGCCTTACTAAGTGAACGACGTAACACTAAACTAGTTTGTATTAACATTTGTTGCTAATTTCGGTACAGTATATGATGATAGCAGTATGTTGATACAAAGTATTTTATAATCACTGCTGCATGAATTTCCACACAGTATTTCGCAACTGTCATTCCTTGTTTGCTGGATTTTAGAGTGTACAACAGGAATACATGTAATTCCCAAAGCACCGACAAATAACCACAGACCCTGACTGTGAGAAAAGGCAGTAAACAAGTAACACTTAATGCCACACTTGCAAAGGGCATCATGTAAAGAGCATTGATTTGGTTCAGTTGATCAAAATATTTTGAAACACTTTGAAATTCGTCCTTCCTTGATCCGAATATAATGTGAATAACGCTCCGCTCAGAACAATGTTTCATAACACAATTTTCATTCTTGATGCATTGCATTTATATGTATCAAATACAAATTAAGAGATACAATCTTTTAAATGTTGTTTGGAAAGTCGTATATAATCTTACAGTCAAAACTGTGTGATAAACCATCTCCGAATGAAGACCGCCCTGTAAATAAAGACCAGCAGGTAGATAACAGTGCGGTATAATTCTATAGTAGAACCCTTATTGCATATATTTCATCTGTCCTTACGTTGATTTCCGTCCTAAGCATTGAAGCGTTTAGATGTAACCCTTAAAAGAATGCAATAAACCGTTAAAGTATAATTGTTAGTTTTCAGAGTCATCATGTAAATGCAAACTTTGATAACAGACGCGCACTTGTGGTCACATGACATTTCCATGAGATTCCATTGAAATTGTACCCGCCGGGATGTTTTACACATTTTATGTAAAACATATTTTAAATACGGCAAGGTAAAGAGTTAAGATTTTATGTAAGTAGTGTTGTCAAGTGGTCCTCTTTCACGTTTGCAAACTCATACTCCTAAGGTAAAAAGAAGACCTGCCCTGTGGTCACTTCTGTTACTTTGTTTTCATATTCTAAACACTTCGATAAATATTTTTGTTCAAATTTTAATATCTAGAGATAGGTACTTCTTACATAGCACTGTTTGATGGACCTTTAATTATGAATCCTGGGTTCATAATTCAATCGCCGGGGTAGTGGCAATAGATTTGAACATTTTTTTGTACAGGAACAGATGCTTATTTGGAAACTTTAAGACTATTGTTCTATAAATTTTCATAACCAACCGGTCTAAGAACATGGTCGCTGGTGGATATGGTTTGTCTTTTTCATATTCATCATCATAGCTATGTTAAAAATGTTCTTAAAATTTACGTTTTCTATTATAAGAATAGCTCTTTTGTGACGCTCTTCATATTATATTGAAAAGCAAAAATCACTGATTCTGGAGGGACAATTTTCCATTATATGTTTGTAGGAGATATTGCAATCTTTCACTGAGTGACTCTATGCATGCCAAGTTTTTCAAAATCGCATTGCAGAGCCGCAGTGCACCACTGGTAATTAGTTAACCTTTGTACTGCTAAATTTCTAAAATGAACTTGTATATCTTTCTATTTGGACAGTGCCATGAATTTCCCAAATGGGCAGTCACTACAAACACTGTCTAAGCAATAGAAAATAATGCTATAAATGGGTTGTCTTTTGACAATTCCAAAGAGAAATATAATAGTGCAGATCATGATCAGATTGCACGGATGAGTAGGTTGATCATGATCTGCATTGGTTGAAAAGACATATTCACTTATCTCCAGCATCACGTAGAGAGTAAATCCAACCTTTTATACATTATAGATACAAGCGGCGGTATAAAGATGTTGCTTGTACGTGCAACTCTTTTCTTGGCAGTATTTACTAGCGTTGGGTCTGTGATCTGCTTAGTTTTAAAACTATTTGTTATGTCAGGGAAACAACAACTGATCAATATAGCATGGATACTGGCCCTGGCAGCAGGTAAACATTTCTTTCATTTAATATCGTTAATATGTAACGTCGTATAGCAGGTGATACAATGTACATTTTTGTACAACCGACATATTAATGTATATTTTATTTAAAAAAACAAAACAATATCAACTCGCCTTTTTAGTAACTCTAGTTTCTGTGAACTTACTTGAGCATGCTAAAAAAGAACAATCGGTTTAAAATCAAATAATTATAAAGTTCTAGTATTCTATTTTGCTTAATGATCCCTCTAGTAATTTACTTATGAAATGACTTACAAAATCAAGAGTTCGGAAATCGACAGTATTTATAAATTGTTTATAAATTGTTTTGGGTATTTTCCGAAGTTGGCATTTTAATTGTTACATTTCTGCTCCTAGCATCTTGTCGGCATAATTCGGCGACTAGTCGTGTTTGTTAGAAAGTGTACCAGTATAAGTTTGTCTTGCAAAACTTTCCTAGTGCAAAAGGGGGACAGTTTCGTCAAGACACAGAAGAATGATAAACATATAATATAAAACAGATATTGGGAATCAATAATATTCTGTAGAGTCCGAAACCTATGTATGATTAAGACGACTGTTATGCTTTAGCGAGATTTAGCCTTGTTATCACAATAATTATAGTATAACAAAAGAATGTAATATTTAATTCTTATCTATCAATTATATTGTTTTTTATTTAAACTTCATTATATCCTCACTTATATCACTTAAGATAATTGTGATCTGAATAGGTAATGATTTATATATTTGCTTTTGTCTTTATATAACATTTGCACACATTATTTGTTGACTTCATGCAGTTATAGTTTTAATGTTTGCCTCTTTTCTTTTAAAATTAAAGGTAGGTTTTATTTGTTAACTTAAATTACATGTTAGCATGTCAGTTTTTCTCTCACAATCATTGGTTACCATGGAGTGTTGGCTTCAAATCCCTTTAGCACTTGTGATAAATGTTCTGTTTAGTGTAAAACAATTTTCATGTTACATGTCTCACAATGTCGTTTATTATGCACCGAAAAGCATTGATTTTGTACCGAAAAGCGATGGTTTTGTACCGAAAAGCGTCGGTCGTGTACCGAAAAGCGTTGATTATCTACCGAAAAGCGTTTTCAGACGGCGTTCTTATTCCTGTTTTACAACATCATTTGCAGCATGGAGTTTTGATTTAAGACACAAAACGGTCCATTTCAGCGGTAAAATATGTGTCTTGGTAATAAAAGAGCTACATGTACAAGTAACTTTACTTCCAATGTGTAAATGGTATATTAAAACTAAAAGTTTATCTCGTGACGTTCAAATTTGCTTTTCTACTCCTGAATTTATTACATGACGTACCTTTGGTCTTTCATTCTAAATGACATTATGTTATATTGTTTTGTGATATTATGTTTAATTTACACACACCATATTTCAATGATTTATCATATCATTTTGTAACCATAGAAAAGTACTACCTTTACAACAACACATAATAAAATGGACCTTTACTATATTAGCCGAATATTTTAAACGGGTGATTTAAAAGTCAAGAAAATTACACCGTGCATTTTGAAGTAGAATTTTAAATATTTTATTTCAGGATTGATGTCACTGTGTGGCTTCGCCATTTACACCAGTCAAAAAATGTCAGGCAGTGACTATATGATTGCATTTTACCTGGCAATCGTGGCATGGATCGCAGCTTGGGCTGCCGGCGGTTTTGTGTTTGCAGTTTCGAGGAAGCCTGATTTTGTTGTGTGATGACTCCACGGACGTTTTCAGATGCCTACTGTTGTCTACGTTACTTTGTTGTTAATACTCAAGTGCTTCTTATAGTCCACATTGCATTGTTTTTAATAGTACTCAACAATTTCATGTTCGCTCTAAATGTGTTCTTAATGCAAATTTATGAACATTTTTCAGGTTTGCCAAAATCATATGCCATTTTTGAATGACATAGACACTATTTCCTATTGCCTTGTTGTAAATACTATATTTGTGTTGTACAAATTTCATTATTATCGATAACAACTTAAAGTTAGATACAATAATAAAACGCTTACCTTTCAAATAAAAAGCAAATTATTTCCATTAAATATGAATGTGCATCTACGGTTTAAGTTTCACTGACTGAACTTTAAACAAGAGTTCCTTACATTTTGTATTACATCAAAAATGAGAATTTGCAATTAAGGTACAAAATTGTAGAACGATAAAACACTTTGAGATCAATATCTATGCCAATGTTTAATAAAGACAGTAATTTTAAAGTATTACTAGCATTGTATTTGGCATTAAGTAAAATGGCCAAATAATTTAGCCAAAAAAAAACAACAACTGATGTCTTCCGCATATACCGAATTTTCTATTCGTGTTGTACGAGAATACCAGTGAGGTGCCTGCTATAGCAATAATGAAAATACATAGAGGTCTTTGTCAGAGTATGTTATATATCATTTGGTACTTTGATCGACAATTCAATCAAGAGGTCTTATAGCATGTATTTACTAAAACTATGCTCAGGCTCTTGTTGCAATAGACTTGTTTAAAATTAGTGTTTTATTGAAACTCCTCGTAGTTTATTTTAGACACTATTTTCTACTTTTCTATGTTTTTCTTGAAATAAAAGAATTTTGATAAGAATGTCTTTTTTAAAAATCTTTTTCTACTATTAGAAGCAAACTTTCTATTGAATTTACCCAGTAAAAGACAAAAGGGCTATGAGATGCGCAAATTCTAAAACAGTACATTGCTTTCAGAAATTTAGCTATCATTCTGGTTTATTTTGTTCTACGATACACTGAAATCAGAGTCAACGGAAACGCATACCGTTCATAAATGTGTTATTGTCCTGATTTGATGTATAATTTTAAGCAGTCTTCGCTTCTTATATTATTGGTTTTCACTCATCGTATCTTCTGGTGGCAAAGGGGGTGAAGTGTGTAAGAATTAAGTTCTAGCCAGATAATAAACAATACGAAGAATGATACAAAGAAGGGCAAGTCTAAGATCTGGGATCGTATTCCAGTAGCATCTTAAGTGATTTCTTAAGTATTTTAACTTAAGTCAAAAAAATTTAATTATTATAATTCGCTCAAAAGTGAATAATTATGTGTAATTTCATCATCAGTATAGAAAATGGCCATGGAAGATTTAATAATTTTTTTAACATGCTGCAATGCACAGTCTCCTTTTTTTAATTATCTTCTTAAGACATTTTTTAAGTTTAAGGAAAATCTTAAGATTTGACATAAAATGCTACTGGAACATGACCCCAGAATGGTCATGAAAATGGTCATATTGATATCCTACGTTAGCAAGCTTAAGATCGAAAGTCTTAGCTACGTGGAATGACAAAGGGTTTAAAACTTTTATAATGCGGTTCACATATAAAGTAAGTTCTACTATACACAAATACGTCCTCCTGTTGTTCAATTCAATGATTGTACAGAATTGTATAGAATACATGCCAAATTTTGATTCATTGTGATAATTTCAGGGATATAATGAGATCAGTTTTAGAACAAAACATTTTTGACCTGTCTAATTTGAATCATGTGCTAAACTGACGGGTACCATAATCGCAACCTTGACAATGTATGAACACTTCGGATGTGACAATTCATAGTAGTAATGGGCACTTATGTCATCAGTTGTCTTATCAGCGACACATGAACAAAAATTTGTTACAATACAAATTTTGAGAAAGTGCGGTAAAGTCAAGCCGACATTTTCTGTGATGTATCGTGTACTTTTGACAGACACCACTGCAAACAGTAATCATTCGATTGAAGTTCTGCTCATTTACGTTAAAACTGCAGTCGAAAATGATCCACTTATTTAAAACATGTTACACAATATCATTAATAAAATGTAGAAAGGCTATTGTAATACGTTATAAAGTAGTTTGATCATCTGCGTGTTTCAACATTTGAAAAGGATTGTACTTTTAGTGCTTTATTCCACTTAATATCTTTCAACATGCAATTTAGCAAACCGTTGTGAAACTCTATGGGTAGGTCATGTTTGCGTTTGTTGGACGGAAGGTAGCGGTAACTGGATATGTGCTGTGTGAACCACAATAATGCCAAAAATACTCAGCGCGATGCAGACAGGCGAACTCGAAGTCATCTGAATATATAAACAAATATCTAATATATTTTATTAAGTTTAAACAATAATTAAACATATTCACAACATATACAAAGTTTAAACAATAGGTAAACACAATCATAAAACAATTGAGCAAACACAGGGTTGCATAATTTCTATCAGGGTAGCTAATGCAGCAAATACTAGTGGCATGATTTTTCAATCAGGACTCAGATAACTTTAACTAAGAAAAACAACAATTTATAAACATTTGGAACAATAATTCATAATCAAATATATTCTGGACAGTTTTGTTAAGTTTGTCTTGAACAATTTTACATACGAATATGGTACCTTTAACTTTTTATCTGACCTGGTGATCAAGTGTTTTATCCAGGTTCACTTACTCGTATATCAGAATAAACCTCAAGTACTCATTATATACCTTCTGACTAGTTTGAATAATGATTTTGTATAATGTGTAACTCCCTGTAGTGTTAAGGTATTCAACCCAAAACGAATAGCTCCAACTAAATACACTTTAATTGCCGAAAAATCATTTTTTCACAAGTAGAGTTCAAATCCCACCCAAACCCCTTTTTTAAACATTTGTATTCTGTTTTACCTCTCTTTTTTAGGTTCAAAACCGTTTTTGAATGTTTTTCTGCGACATTAACACATTTGTTCATCCTGATCCGACTTAAAAGGGTGTTGAATTAAATAATTATGCTAAACTCAAGTATGCATAAAAAATTCGGTAATTACTCATTTTAGATCACTAAAATTCAGTAAAGTGTAGTGTTTACGAAATGTAATCGTACCTTACTCTATTTTTAGTTATCTCCTCTTATTGAGTTTAAACGTGTATCGCATAAATGTTAGTGCAAAGCATACAATTTCAATATTCGGAGAAGAAGTGCGACATTAACACAGAGTCAGTACAGGTGAATTACCCTCAACACGTTATAATTATCCATATTTTATTAGATTAGAACCTATATCATATCCATTTCTCTCGCCTCAAATTTCCTGGTCATAAAAAGAGCACTCGGCGGGGAGGGCCATGTCTAACATGGCTCATGTCTACTTTTGATTTAAACATTTTGTGAACTTTGTTATCATATGCATAATGATGTCAGGCTTTTTATGTATTAGTATTTAAAAACTATATGTGATGTTACTGCAGCATTGCACTTTAGTACCAATTTATGTAAAATTTGTAAATAAATGGTAACTTTTCGAGATAGGGGTAGGGTATATCATTTAAATTTGATTTGAAGGTTAATGTCTTTTAAAAAGTCAATATGAAAGATTTAAAGATGCTGTTGATGAAAAAAACGATTCGCATTACCTAATATAGGTTGAATAATTTAACTAACGATGCTGTTAGACATTTCCTTTGGTCAGATTTCACTCCATGAATGTAGGTTTACAATCTCACTTGTTTTCATGATGATTAATTAGAACATGTGCACACATTTTTTTTTCATTGATAAGGTTACAATGTTTATTAAGTGACGTGATTAGGTTGTATCGTGCTTACAAGAATTGTATCGGAATTCAAGAGACAGACGCATCCGTTACTAATGTTAAAGAACATGGACGATACAACTTTCTTTAAGATGGACAAGAGTCGATAAGTATATATGCATTTATGTTAGTTTGATTGAGAGGTAAAGCTCCATAGCTTATTGAATCGCTCTCTAACACTCATTCCAGATGTCATAACGTTCGCGAGAGCAGCAATATCTTCATTGCTGCTACTCATTTGCTGCTTGGTTGACTGAGGCACGTGTGGCACCAGTGTCTTTGCCCATGGACACACATAGTGCCCGAACTAGATTGCGGACCCGATACCTCTCCTCTTGAGGCCCAAATTGCGTATTGCCTATGTTCGAAACAAAACATCTATGAAAAACTCACCTGTATGGTACTTTGTAGCTCCAACATCATCATAAAATATTCTGTGCGTCCTTCTGCGAGCAGGACAACGCTCGAGAGTAATCCAACAACCTCCGCCATAAGTACGTTTGGCACCTAAAAGAATAATATATACAAAGCAAAACAAAATAACATTTTTCTGACTTTCTGTGAATGATATTTATAATAAATTTGCCTTTCCTAACTTGCATGTTGAGTTTATAAGTTTTGTTTTATGAAATATAGTGTGAAAATGAGCATGTAACGTCAACAGAACGAAAATATACTACTTAATTTTGAGCAAATTTAGAGTTGCAATTCGTCAATATTCGTAAAAGCGATATCTAATTGATTTACCTGTTGGTAGATAGATACTTGTCACTGGATAGTTTGGACTCTTTCCACAGTAGTTCCAAATGTCTCGAGATCGAACTAAGCAACCCTCCTCGCCTGGTTTCCCTTGCCCAGTAAAGGAGTACTTGCCGTTTGTAATGTTACGATGGCCGTCATCTGGACCTCCGTGATTTGGACATCCGTATGATGCTATCAAACATCCTTTACCCCCAACTGTTGCAGAGCCTTAACAATATACATATTTTGTACATACATTGTAAGTTTAGAAAAGCGGCAGAAAAAAATGACCCTTTTAAGGAATTTAAAATCAAATAATTATATTCTGTTTTTTTATTGTAGTTACAAAATGATGTTATTAGCGATTTAAACATTAAAACAAAGACCAATAGAAATTAAAACAATAGCACATTCCTGAACAGCAATTATCACAAAGAATTCTACACGTATGAAATACCTTTAACGGTAGATATAGATGTTTGATCCATGAATATCACGATTATTCTTTTGATGGACTATATGCCATGTTTGCGCTTAATATAACTTAATTTACGAAGTAAACAAGTGTTGGCATTTACCGGTTGGTCCATAAATAGCCACAACCCAATCGCTAACATGTGACCCACAAAACTCCCACTTTTCCAAAGCTTGTCTGAAACACATGGTCTCATTGTCGGCAGCATGTCGGTACCTTTCACCATGCATGTCCCTATATGTTCCTTCTTCTGCTCGATGGTTACGACACTTTGTAACATTTAGCCAGCAACCTTTTGAAATAAATTGTCTCCAAATAAAGCCATGTCGTATCGTTCAATATCATTGACATCATCTTTATACTCAAGTGCATTGTATTATGTAAATATAACCAAACGTCGCACATTGTACTATGCGTGAATGACACGACATACACTTGTAGGTAATTCGATGTGTAAGAAATGGTCATCGGGAATTTCGGCATTTTACTATAACCAAACATAAGCTCAGCATACTAGAACAGAGGTGATATAATTCACCCAACAAGCTTGCTAACATTAAGGCAGACTATAACGTTAAGAACTGATATTTGTATTCTTTGGTTATCGAAACAGAAACATTTCATTTCAGTGTTTTCAGCGCTATGTGATTCATATAATGTAATTCAGCCTGTTTAAGTGTTTCGATAGCAGATAAAATGTTATTTCCAAACATAATCACTAAAATTCATTCAAAAGCCAATGCAGAAAAGCAATCATAAAAAACAATTAAACTAGAAAAGAAAAACAATTATACTCAATGATACGTGTGTGTCTAATCTCTTTTGAAAGCTTACAGATATGAAATTATTTTTGTACATGGGTAAGAAATATCGGTTAATCTTATGAACGTTTATAAATAAACTAAGTAATTATAAACAGATATGCTAAGTGTCAATTCACGTTATTGAATCAGGGCATGCCTTCATATATAGAATAGGTATAGAGTTATGTAATTTAAAGCACGAATATATTTACCAGTCTTCTCTACATGATATACATGATTGTCTGGCGAACCATCAGGAAGAAATGATGACACAGGATATGTCTTTGCTGGTGGAATCGCAACACAAGGATTTGAGGTTGAAGTATTCACCAAATGAACACGCCCTTCCAATAAGACATACATATGTTTCTTGTAATACAATTTCAATCTGTGTGTAATTTGTTATACCGAGATATTGATTTCAGGTATTTGGTTTGAAGCTTATATATCGTGCGCTGAAATGGCTGTGTTGGTGAAACTTCAATATTGTTTTTATTCAATATAGATAAAGGTAATATCAGAATATGGCATATTTGGCATGATTGATCGTTAAACGCTTATATGAGATTGTAAAAATCCGTTTTCGTTTTTTTATTACCACCACAATTGTCTGCTCATCTACAGAAAACTTATAGAATAAGGTAATGCATAAATCAACAGCCTAAGAAATTGTTTTATAAACAAGACTAGTGACTGTGTCAATGTCATTAGAACATAATCTTTTATTTTAAAAAAATTAAAATTGGCCTGCTAAATGATTGATAAGAAGTAAACGTTCAATTCAAAAGGCTTAAAATAGTTTCATCGCTGGCTTGAGTTATTGACTAAACATCTACTTAGAACATGTATATATTTATATGATATATTTTAAAATATTGTATATTATGTAAATTCAACTGAATTACATAGTACCTCTATTTAGATAGGTTGGTCCTACTACTGCTAAAGGGCCTACTGCATTTGGTGATGGTGGCTGCTTAAAATGTACTTGTCTAGCCCAACTGGCAGCATTGCACTGTACCCTCATATCTCCGTTTGGAACGTTGTGATGATCAACGCTTCCTGCTGACTAAAACATACGCCAGAGTAAAAGTGCAATAAATAGTTTATATACTAGACATAACTGTTCTATTAAGATACAACGTCTTGCATTCAAATGTTGAAATGTTAATTAGATACAAATCTCCTAACATTGCAAATGTTTCCCAGGCTAAATTGTTTAGACAAAAATGTTTAGAGTGAAATCTAATTTATATATTGTTGAAGTTAATTTGAAATCTTTTCTTTATTTGTTGCGGTTGGTTACGATTTCTGTTGTTACACGCATAACTCAGTGTAGTACAATGTAGGAATCTTGAAAAAGAAACTTTTTCATTAATATTGTCTGATATCGATCAAATGGCTAAGTGAGCGTAGTTACAGTGGCGCCTGCGTGTAGGTTCCCCGTGTTTGCGTGAAAAAGCGTTTTGCACGCGTGTCGGACACGATCGTGTTGCACGGTATGTTACTGCGCATGCCCAGCGTGCAGCGTGCAGCGTGTAGAACCGTGCAATTGCTAGTGCGCATGCCCAGCGTGCAGCGCATAGGAAACCGTGCAATTGCTAGTGCGCATGCCCAACGTGTAGTCGCTGAGCGTGAAACGTGCAAGCGCATTTATCATTGGGCTACATGTATGTTTTGCTCTGGATAACACCTGGTCAATTCTAGCATATTTCAATCAATCACTTGCATTTTTCGCCAATAGTCGTACTTTTCCTATCATCCAATTAACCTCGCTGATGCTAAAGGAAGTCGGTAATCGGCATGTTTAGAATTTATCCAAAGAAGTATGGAAAATACCCAATTTTATTAAAATGAAAACATCAGCCCAGATACTAGTTATTATACGCAAGACAAAGTCTCTGTGCCGGTGCCGACCCACTTCGGACCATGGACACTTCGGACCACAATTTACGGACGACCAGATTTATAGACACTTCGGACCAGATTTATAGACACTTCGGACCATGAATATATATTGTCGCAAACTCTGATATGACACTTTCACGGACCATGAAAATATTATAGCAAAATATTATGTGACACTTCGGACCACGAAATCGTAATGAATTTAATTATTATTAATCATAATTTTCTCATTTTGGCACCGCCACTGACGATAAATATCCCAATGTTGATTAAAAACAATTTATTAAAAAACACAACAACATCAAATCAAATACTAAATTAGAATTTAAGCCCGACGAATATTTCAAGAATAAGTCATGTTTAAAAGTCCCAGGATCACATTTACAAGTAGCTTTCATTTTATCAAGAAAGATGTCTTGCTGACAGAAAAGACCTTTATTTGTGCCAAAACCATTCCAAACTTTGCTTTTTAAATTGATAAGTACATATCAGAAACATAGTGCAGAATTTTTTTTCAATGCTTTTGCAAATGGCAACTCTTTTTCTGAAAGAAAAAAACTTGAATACAAAAGAAAGGCATAATTATGTCAACGTCATTGTTTTAGAGTGAATAGAACATGATTCTATCATTATACTATCAATAAATTTATGTGACTGTATCAGTACATTTTAAGTGATCCTGGGGCTTTAATATTTATACAGAAATTACATATCCTTTGAACGCTTATAACGTAATAAACCGTATATGCGGGTTAAGAGTAAGACAGGTTTGGCCTTCCATAGAAGTGACAGTTACCGTATGGAACACGTTTTGTCTGTATGAATGTAAAGGCTATGCCGACAGCCCCTGAATGTTGAAATCTCAGACGTCCGAGGCAAATGCTGACACTTTAAGACAACCTTGAAAATGACCTTGGACACAATTTTACCAGCTTTGAAAATTTTCATTTTACCAATGTTCCCTGTCGGATAGTGTTTTGAGCGCGTGCAAATATTTTTCCATAGACATAAAGCAGAGATGTCGTACTCAAACCTAGGTATATTGACATCTTATGAGAACGCTTAAAATTGACCTCTCGTTAGCAGAAAAAAAAAAGAAGTCCATGCACAGGTTAGCAGACAGGGTGACCCCTGCGCGTGACCTCTGTAGGTGGGCCAATGGAAATTTTACTTTCATGTTACAGCTCAATCTATTTGCTGACGTATACAACACGCGCAGTAAACCGAAAGTAGCATAACGTGATGTACAGTGTTTACAAAAACACATGCATGTCTGTCGAGTTTGTAACAAAATATGCCGGTGTGCAAAGGTTATGGGTACAGTCCATTGTATTAATTTATCAGAGCATTCATTGCAAATGGTAGTCTTCTTTCAAATTTACAAAATGTCCATTACATAAAGTTAGTAAGAGACAATATCATGGCTATTTTCCTTTTCTTTTACCCATTAGGGCATAGAATACACATTAATTGGCATGGACCGCCACCTCTAAGCACTATAGTGTACAGAGGAATGAATTGGATAATACAGTGGGATATTTTCTAAGTGCCTAGCCTCAAAAGATGTGCAGGGGGGATTTGCCCTATCTCTGGCTTAAAGTTTTTTGCAGTGGAAAAAATAACACTTCAAATCAATTAGTGTGATGTTAATAAAAATATTTAGAAAACAAGTCGTTAAAGCTGTCATTGGAAAGTAACAAATGCCCCAAAAGTAGTGTCTCCCAGTCTGTGACCATCAAGATGTGGACCAAACTTTCAAAGTTCCTTCGGGAGCACTGAAATACATGTCGCAAAATCCCTTTTATTCATCACTGCGACAAGTACATGTATGTGGGATGCAAAATATTTTTGAGCCCTGGACCAAAGTCTATGAATAGCTTCGTGAAAACGAGTCAAAATTGTAAACTAGAGCTTTCACTAAATGTGATTAATACCCCCGAAAAACTGCTTTATAAACTGAGGAATTTCGTAGTAACAGAATACCTTGCAAACAAACTAAAAAGAGATATTGTTCTTGCTAATAACTCTGTAATTTGTCAAAAAAGAGTTATGATTCTTGTACATTGCACTTCCTTCCTATGTGCTTGACCATTGTATGGAATCATATTGAATTCCAACCAATAGTTTTCCAATAATGCTCCGGACAATAAATTCAAAAAAGGGCAACAACTCTGAAATGAGTTAAAATACAGTTATTGTTCTTTTGCACTGCACTTACTCTCATTGTGCTTGACCTTTGTATGAAGTTGTATTGAATTCCAACCAGTAGCTTTTAAGTTATGCTCCAGACAAGCAAAAGTATCAAGGGTAATAACTCTGTAATTAGTCAAGATGGAGTTTTGGTTCCTGTGCACTGCACTCCCTCTCATTGAATGAAGTTGTATTGAATTCCAACTAGTAGTTTTCGAATTATGCTCTAGACAAGGAAAAGTAACGAAGGGCAGTAACTCTGTAATGAGTCAAAGTAGAGTTATGGTTCCTGTGCACTGCACTTCCTCTCAATGTACTTGACCATAGTATGAGGCTGTATTGAATTCCAACCTGTAGTTTTCAAGTTATGCTTCGGACAAGAAAGTAACAAAGGGCAATAACTCTGTAAATACTCAAGGTAGAGTTATGGTTCTTGTACACTGCACTTCCTCTGACTGTGCTTGATCATTGTATGAAATTGTATTGAATTCCAACCAGTAGTTTTCAAGTTACGCTCCGGACAAGGAAAAGTAACAAAGGGCAATAACTCTGATATTAGTCAAGATGGAGTTATGGTTCTTGTGCACTGCACTTCCTCTCAATGTGCTTGACCATTGTACATGTTGTATGAAGTTGTATTGAATTCCAACCAGTAGTTTTCAAGTTATGCTCTGCAAAGGAAAAGTAACAAAGGGCAATAACTCTGTAATTATTCAAGATGGAGTTATAATTCTTGTGCACTGCACTTTCTCTCAATGTGCTTGACCATTGTATGAAGTTGTATTGAATTCCAACTAGTAGTTTTCAAGTTCTGCTCCGGACAAGGAAAATGCAACAGACCGCCCGACCGACCGACCAACCACCGGGTGACTCCTGTATATCCCCCTAAACTTTATTTCAGGGGTATAATTAGTGCTTACAACTGAATATAGTCAATGAAAATAACAGTTGTTATATTTATGTAATATAATTTAATGTATTTAATTCATATAAGTAATATTGATACTGAACACAATTTACTGTTCTAAACTTGTAATTTACAAAAAAGTGAATTGTCAATTTCCTTTTATATAAAACTAGAGCTATCACTAAATGTGATTAATACCCCCAAAAGACTGCTTTATAAACTGAGAAAGTTCGTAGTAACAGAAAACCTTGCAAACAAACTAAAAAGAGATATTGTTCTTGGCAATAACTCTGTAATTTGTCAAGATGGAGTTATGGTTCTTGTACACTGCACTTCCTCTCATTGTGCTTGACCATTGTATGAAGTTGTATTGAATTCCAACCAATAGTTTTCGAATAATGCTCCGGACAAGTAAAAGTAACAAAGGGCAATAACTCTGAAATGAGTCAAGATAGAGTTATGGTTCTTGTACACTGCACTTCCTCTCATTGTGCTTCATCATTGTATGAAATTGTATTGAATTCCAACCAGAAGTTTTCAAGTTATGCTCCGGACAAGGAAAACTAACAAAGGGCAATAACTCTGTAATTAGTCAAGATGGAGTTATAGTTCTTGTGCACTGCACTTCCTCTCAATGTGCTTGACCATTGTATGAAGTTGTATTGAATTCCAACCAGTAGTTTTCAAGTAATGCTCCGGACAAGGAAAACTAACAAAGGGCAATAACTCTGTAATTAGTCAAGATGGAGTTATAGTTCTTGTGCACTGCACTTCCTCTCAATGTGCTTGATCATTGTATGAAGTTGTATTGAATTCCAACAAGTAGTTTTCAAGTTATGCTCCGGACAAGGAAAACTAACAAAGGGCAATAACTCTGTAATTAGTCAAGATGGAGTTATAGTTCTTGTGCACTGCACTTCCTCTCAATGTGCTTGATCATTATATGAAGTTGTATTGAATTCCAACCAGTAGTTTTCAAGTTATGCTCCGGACAAGGAAAAGTAACAAAGGGCAATAACTCTGTAATTAGTCAAGATGGAGTTATAGTTCTTGTGCACTGCACTTCCTCTCAATGTGCTTGACCATTGTATGAAGTTGTATTGAATTCCAACCAGTAGTTTTCAAGTTATGCTCCGGACAAGGAAAAGTAACAAAGGGCAATAACTCTGTAATTAGTCAAGATGGAGTTATAGTTCTTGTGCACTGCACTTCCTCTCAATGTGCTTGATCATTATATGAAGTTGTATTGAATTCCAACCAGTAGTTTTCGAGTTATGCTCCGGACAAGGAAAATGCAACAGACCGACCGACCAACCACCGGGTGACTCCTATATACCCCCCTAAACTTCGTTTTGGGGGTATAAATAGGTTGGGAAGAAAATAACTTCTACCAGTTATATTTATCTTTTACTCATCACTCACTAAAATAACTTCTGCCACGACAAAACCTTCTGAAGTAGGACATTCTTCAGGTCATCTCTAAGACAAGTTTGCCAATAAATCCATTGTGTCAAACTGAAGTCATTACTGTCAGCTATAAAGAAAGAACTTGCATTTCTCTCTCTTATCTAAAGGCATTTGCATTATTATAAGACTGAGGTAATCTGCTTGTAATGAAGAAATTCAGGAAAAACTGAAATGTTGAATTGTTACCTGTACAAGTTGTTATCAGAAAGTCCCAATGACCCATTATTTTGGTCACCTCAACTTTCAAGGGAGTTATTTCTTTCAGGAAAGGGAAGCAATTTTATTGACAAAATGTTTCAATTATCACTTACTGTAGTTATTTTCAAAATAACTTAAACAAGTTACAACTTACACCACTGGTTGATAACAAAAAAAAATTATTTGAGCTCTTCAGAGGGTTTACTTCCTTTTACACTGAAAACCAACAGTAAAATTAATACTGTGCCGTACTGTACAGACAAAATTTTGGTAACGGCTTGCCGTGAACTGCAAAAGTAAAAGAATCCGCAGTGTATCATGAACCGCGATGAATCATAACACCTCTAACACTGACATAAAAAAAAACACTGTTCAGGATACATCCTTAACAATGCACACTGACAGAAGTTTCATATGGATTTCACCACCACAGTTTGCAGTATGGCACATATTAATATCAGCCTCTTTGCTTTCATGTGTTTCCATTCATTCAACCCAATTTCTTTGATCACTTTGATCAAGGTAATTTCTCATGTTTTTCCCATCTTTGTGCTCTAAGATAATCATAATGTGCAGCTGAATTCATCTGTTGTTATTTAGGTGGCCTTTCACAATCATTCTCTAGTGTGACTATCCGTTCATGACCTCCAACATTATATCTTTTACACCATTTTACTGTTTATTTTCTTTCAACACAAAAAGTCATAATATATTGACTACTTATTTTCATACACTCGAGCACATCATGTGACTAAAAATATTTTAGTTGCTCAAACACGACTGACTTTACAGTATTACAATGGCATGTGATTTTCACATACATGTCATTTCTCTTTTAACCAATTTGCCTTCTGTTTATCTGTACCTATCAAAAGATGCAATCTTTGCTGGAATTTAATCACGAAAGGCTCCATTACGTTTTCTCAAAAATATATCCAGTCAATACATCAGGAGTGGTGTGATCTGTAGAAAAAAGAATTACTTGATGAAAGTAATTGTTCATACATGTATTTGTTAACATACCGTATAATATATAACTACATGTATTTTCAAAATCTTGAGCAATCTGAAGGCCCTAATACATCTTTAAGTGTGATTTAATTAGTTGGCACAAAAATCTTATGGAAAATTGTTAATTCTTTTCACTAAAATTACTTAGAAGTATGCAGTTGTTTCACAATTGAAATGGCAATCAAATTACAAAACAGTAACAATTCTTCAATTTGTTTGAAATTTGATAAATCAAAAGTGACCTTATTTAGAGGGGGTGTTTTCTTTATCATGGAAGGCAGCAGCTTATTCCTTTTTGTTGTACATTGCCGTCTGTGACACAGGAATGCCAAGCTTGTGACACACATCTATGGTCTGAAAACAAAAATGAAAAAAATATTAATTATTTCATACATATTTATAATCACTTTCATGGAACACATTCAACAAAGCTTTGAGTAGGCTAAAGAGTAATTAACAAATAAACTTGTATCCCAGTCTACCTAAATCAATGAAGGTTTGACATTTTCTCTCTACACTGTCTATATTATAGGCTTTATCCTATTTCAGTCATGATAATTAACTCAATTAGATAATGATTTTGGTAACTACTAATATAAACAGTTACACCACCCCTACCGACAAGTGAACTTTTCAAGAATAATGTAATCCCTAATTGTCTTAATGGTTAAGTTTTTAACTCATTTCTTACAGAGAAAATCAAATGGAAAAGATTGAATCAGTCATACAGTAAGGATTTTAAAAGTACTTTTTTCTTAATTTTGTTCTAAAGCCAAATTGAACATCAACATTTTAATGATTTTGTATGTGTCAGTATCTAAGTCATTGATATAACTTTTGATGACAGTAATACAATCTTGGATATAAAAGATCAGTATATCAGAAACCATTCAATAATAATATCTCATAATTATGATGTGCACATATACAAACTTAGTGACCCAAGCCAATCAGTGTAGTGTTTTATGACCCTAGTATATTGCCAAGGGCAATACTGTCCTGTTAAAAAATGTAGCTTATGAAAACATTGCATAATATTGCATAATATTATGTAATGTGACCACATGGGTCCTAAGACATCAGTGATGGACTAACTTTTGTCTCAGCTACTGTTACAACATGTACAATAAATTTATCAAAGTTGGTAACTGAACTTCAAATAAATTTGCCAAAAAATTAAGATAAGTATTAATAATTAAACTAATACTTTAAAAATTTTAACATGAAGCCCAATAGTCTTTATAGATCCATGCCATGCATAGCTTTTAATACTGAAATTTTTAAAGGTCATGTAGGTAAATACTAGTGCTTGATAGACAATAACTTAATCATGTTAATGGTATTCATTTATTGCAGTATATGCATTCAAATGAAACATTAACCTACAGTTTTGAGTGATGTAAGCTAACAAATTTGCTACAGCCTGATAAAAAGGTATACCTGTGCACTTCTTATAATTAACTTTTTTTTTCATTTTAAACTTTTGTAGAGATACATACTCTTAACTAATCATTAACCAAGAACTGTAACATTTATGTTATAGAAAGTAATTTTCAAAGAACTGAAATCTTTTTTAGAGTTCAACTGATTGGTAATGATAAAAATCTGCATTTTGTGTTATATTTTGGTAACAAATACGTAATTCCCAACAACCTTCCTCAGCTGTCACACAATTATCTAAATAAGAATTAGTTTTGCAAATAGTCTGTTTGATATAATATAAATACATTAATTTGAATTGATATATGAAAACTTGCTGTATAATCTGTGAATTGTGAAATATTTAAGTAAATCCTAAATAAAGCGCTTTATTGTTGTCGCATGAAAAAAAATGTATTTAGACACATACCAGTAATTATGCAGGGTCTTATCAGACCTAGTGTTGTTAAATTGTATTCATGACATCTAAATGTTACAAAAAAAGAAATTTACAATTATTTATACTTGCTGAGAAAGTATTTTTCTAAACCTGATTATGTCTTTGACAGTAGACTGGTTGACTGATTTTAGAAAATGGGATGTGAAAAACTTTAGATAGTAATTATATATGGATTGATTAGTGTTTCAGTTTGTGACCTGTAGAATATTGAGGTAAAGTTTACAGACAGACAGACAACGGACAAACCACCATCATAACATGACCTCTGCTGGACAAAGGACATTGTCCAGTGGAGCTACAAATATTAGTGATATTTTCATTCTATGGCAAAATTGTAAATTAACCCTTGCACTGCTGAGCAACAATTGATCTAGCATTTGCGACTGATCACCTTGCTTAATTGATCATGATCTGCACTCTCGGCTATTCAGTTCTTGTTATCCCTTTGAACAAATAATATTGTTGTCAACTAATCTCATAGATTTGCATGAAATCATTGTGCATGTTTTTGTTTTCAATAGCAAAGATATGGCCCTATACTGTTTGACTTAGGGATGTCATTGATTAAAAATTTTGTATTGATATATCAATTTAGAAATATCAACGATACAGCGATATATCGATACATGGGAGTAAAAGTCTCTGACTACATATTCTACCAAATCTCTTGACTTTATTTGTACTATACATATGGTTCTGGTGTATAATATATATCAACCTTTGCAGTGCTGAACTTTTCTGCCTATGAGATTATTGAGACCACATTTCATTAAATTATCATTTGTTAGAAAAACACTGAACTCTGGGTAGGGTGACTGTTTATATTCTGGTTCAGTTTTGATGGAATTTCGAACGTAAAACTGTAGATCATTGCACGGTGTAACATTATTTGATATACGATTTTTCAAAATGGCAATCGATATCGAATCGAAAATGTTTTATCATTCTCATAAACAGGCTCCTGGGTAGAACCTCGATAGTTTCCAGACATACAAAGAACTTGACCAAAGTAGGGCACGAACTTACAGTGGTGAGAGACAAGTGATCATCAGTCAGAGAACTTAACCATTCGGTCACAGATGCCACAATGTATGACCTATAATGTGATTTTTTAGTTATTCGTACCCAGGTACGAACTGACTTCGGCAAAATGTGGACATTTTCGTACCATTTTCTAACCACGCATAAAATCTAATAAAATACAACAATTACAACATGTTTAAAGCATAAAAATAAGTTTCAGTTATATACTTAAACGCGTAAAGGTGCATTTTAGACTAGTGTTTCAGGCGCTACAGTGCGGCATATCTTCAAAGACACTAAATGAACTAGTCAGGCCGCACACTTTTGATGATCTATATAGGGCGTTGGCAAGTTACAAAAAAATCTTTGTTTTTTACGTTGAATTCCCAGTTTTGTTATTAAAAATTCAAGAGTACCAGTAGTCGATATTCGGCCACTTCCAATCCAAAAATATAGTATTCTTTCCCAACTATGGCAGAGCAACTTCCCAAAATGCATAGTAAGTTTTCCCGAAGCTTGTTTACACGATTGCAGCATTTCTGGAGGAAGCATTTGTGTGGCATCGATTTTTCGTTACACTATAACATAACAGCGCACAGTACTGCGTGTTATGCATTACCAGTCTAATCCAATTCTGGGCCTGAATTTTAGTCAATGTCTCAGGGGAGGTAAATTTATTTCGACTTCCGGTTGTCAATGTCACATAAAGAAAAATATTACATGTATTGCAAATCTTTTCCGAAAATGGACTTTTATCTCGCATAAATTTCCCAATTGAAAGGCTAAGGCCTCTTCCCAATTTCCTGATGAAAAGCCCTGCTGTTTCAAGTATTAGATAGAGTACTGTTGGCGAGAATAATTATGTTATTTCGAGAAGGTTACATAATTACGTAATTATTAGAGCCAACAGTTACTCTATCTGATTTGTATCATGGCACGTTGATTGACAGTTCTCATGCCATACAATATTGTGTGACGTAATATCATGTGACATAACAAAATTGTGTGGTAGCGACCCCAATCTTATTTACTGAAAGAAAATCAATACATGTACTTGTTTGCTGTTAAAAGTGTTCTGTAGCCTACAAAATCATATACCGGAGCAATTAAGTGTATTTGTTTTTCATTTTATTTCTATCCGGCCGATTGTAACTTTTCAAAATTGTAAATTGTAAAACAAAAATCTAGGCAATAAAAAAAAATCTGAAAAGTGTTCTCTTTTTCAGAAAGATCATGTCCTCTATTACAGTAATACAGTTCAGTGTTTTTCCTATACAAATATGCAGTAGCCATGATACAAATAAGAAAGACAGACATGCTAACGGTCTCCAATGAATAAAAGCACATTGTGATGAAATAGAAGATTAATTGCTTGTATTTTTGGAATCGCACATCCGGGTACGGATAATTAATTTACATTCGGGAAAGGTGATCCCTCGGCTTTCTTCGCTGGTCTCTATGTATCTATAACTTTGAATAATACAATAACCAAGATTAGAAATGAAAGAAGACGATCTCCCAATACCTTGAAACTATAAGATTGCTTTGATAATTCTGTTGTTAAAAGCTTTTGTTTCATTTAAAATAAATTTAAACTTGCATATGAGCAGGGTCCGTATATTACATTATATTGTAATATACGGACCCTGATATGAGTCAATGGTAAAGACAGAGTTTTCACCTTTTACTGAATGGAGAAATGAAAGCGACCTAATAATCGGATTGGTTAGCTGGTCAGTGTGACGTCACGGTTAATCTGAGAATAAACATCAAGTAAGCATTTTTTGCTGCTTCACAGGCTTTCACTGTATTTATCAATGAGGTACAAGAATGCTAGTCTCACTATTTCCACTTCGATTTTACAGGTTGACATTTTACAGTTGTCCGCCTTCTACGTCAAGTTTGAAGTGCCAATAGTTGGGAACACATCCCCAACGAAATTCTGTTGGGCACTTATAATTAAACCCAATAAAATCCAATATATAAATGTATTGATTATGGATTTAATATGATAGGATTAAGTTTTAAAATGATGCTAACACAATTCTAAGTTACATTTATCTAATTACACACCTGCATCAATCGGTGTAATATGAAAATAAACGGCATATCGTACCTTATGTGTAAACTTGCATGTTTAGGTTTAAACAATCAGATTTAAACAATCAGATTTTTATAAAGTGGTGAGGTTTTTCATAATATTTAGGTTTTCATTTAAAGTGATATTTAATTCATCATTTTAGACCGGAAAATTGTTTTTGAAAGTAGGTAAATTGTGTATTATGCACCTGTTTAGCCTCAATATTTCGACTGCAAGACTGACCGATTTTATAAACTGATATTGCATGCGAAGGGCGGCCATCGTATATAACAAAAAGCCCTGTTTGTTGGGCTAGCGCCAGTTGTACCTAATATTGAAACTACACTTTCTGCTTATTATGGAGCACATTAAAATTAGGCGTAGAGGTGCGACAGTTATAAAATATCAGATCTGTGAAAGGGGTCACATAGAAAAGCCAAATTAAGTTGGCTACAAGAATGCTAATGAGTGCAAAAAGTCGTATTGCTTGGATAAATTTTATAACAAACGAAATAACGGCATTAAAAAAAATATGTAGTAAGAAGAATTATCATTTGAAAATCTTAATATTTTAAAAATATTCCTTATACACAGACTTAATTTTCTATGCAACTGTCCTAAGGTACGTGTTGACTAAATAAAGTACGAATTGACTACGGTACGAGGTGACCAGGTGTCTAGATACCGTGTAGCCTTTTATAAAAATGTAGCAATGTCATCACTTGGTTTTATTCTGTTTTGCGAGACAGATGGTAACAGATTAGGAATATATTTGCCGAAGCACTTACCAATTCACAAAAAGCATTTAGTTCGGCATACTTTGTCAAATATAAAACGTTGGCAGACATGTCTGCCATCTCATCTCGATGTTGATTGGATGCACGGTTAGTGTGCTTATTTGATTGGCTGCACGGTTAAATCCGGTTCTGCACGATACACGTTTTATTCATAGTTCTGATTGGCTACACGGTTAATCGAGCGTGAACCGTGAAGCGTGTGCCGTTCGTGTTGCACGCGAAAGAAACCGTGTGCGCGGGGAACCCACACGCAGGCGCCACTGTATTATTGCTAAATGACAAATTTCTTAAGAGAGAGATTGCAATATATTGAGAGTAAATAACTCTTACAAAAATGTTCTATGAAGTATTCAAATGTGGTTATAGCATAGTGATAATACAAGGGCTGTTTGTAAAACACGTATGCTCCCCTTGGTGCAAAGGTCGTACTATGGAAGGAACAGTCTTGAAAGTAAAAGTCAATGTGAAAGTCATGAAAACAGCATCTGTAGAAATTGTAGAATAAAAAAGAAAATAAAAAAGAAAATAAAACATTCTAAAAAATGAATATTTCTACGAAGTGACATTGACCTTTTGAGTAGTGACCTTGAAATGATTTTTTTAAGCTACGGTGACCTTGACCCTTAAAAACTTTTTTTTGCTGAAAACAATTTTATCATAAAAAAAGATAATTCGAAAAAAAAACATTTCACTGACAGTGTTCTTGCCCACAACCCCCCTCCCCTCAAAAAAAAATATATTGCTTAAAACGTTAAAAGATTAAATTAAATTAAAAGAAAAAATATTTAAATATCTTCCTTTTCATGCAAGCTACATACACACCAAGTTGCATTGCAATTGGTCACTCCTATCTCATGAAAACCATTTTCCTATTTTTAGTAACAGTGACCTTGATCCTTGTGACTCCAAATGCAACCAAAGCTTTCTCTCCCCGCAAACTACCTGCAATCCAAATTTCCTTGCAATTGGTAGGTCCTAACTTAAGTTATTGAGCGGAAACCATTATTCTATTCCGGGTCACCGTGATCTTGACTTTTGACCTTCTAATCTCAAAACCGTTAGGGGTCCTCTACCAGTTATGACAATCCTCCACATCAAGTTTCAAGATGTTAGGCCCAAGCGTTCTTGAGTTATCGTTCGGTTACGGGTCACTGTGACCTTGAAGTTTGATCTATTGATCTCAAATTCAATAGGGAACATTTGCTGGTCAGGACAAACCTCCACATGAAGTTTGAAGATGCTAGGTCTAAAGATTTTCAAGTTATCATCCAGAAACCGTTTTCATATTCAAGATCACTGTGACCTTGACCTTTGCAATACTGACTACTAAAAATCAATAGGGATTATTTGATGGTCTTGACAAACCTCCACATCACCGACCGACCGACATCTGCAAATCAATATACCCCTTTTCTTCGAAGGGGGGATATTAATTAAATAATCCGTTTGACAAAGTGATCAATGTTAATTTGATTAGAAGTAGAAGAATACATGTATACCGCCTACCGTCTGTCATAGTCGTCAAGGAGCAAAATTACAGGAAAGTTTAAATTGTAAATCGTTTTAATGATTAATATTTGTATAATCTATACTGAAATTTTCAAAAATTTTATTTAATAAACAGTATATTATAAAATTTTGAAACGGTACTTTTTTGTCTTGCATGTTGAATTCAATGTCTAGTAATCACACGTAGATTTCATGATAATGTTAGGTACAATATACCTATGAGCAAAGAAATGTTTATTGCGACACCCACTACAAAACATTACATTAAAGTTTCAAGTAAGAAATGCGACAAAAATGCAGTATTTCCATTTACGTAAAAGGACCGCGGTGCGAGATATCGCGTCTGAAATGCATTGCAATATACCGGTATAGCGGTACACCGGCACACCTTAAAAAACCAGCACCCCTACAAACATTGTATGTAGTGACATGTCAAAAACAAATGAACGAATATGCCATTAATGAACATATTGAAACAAAATTAGTGTAAAATGCAGTTTCGAGCCAATAATTATTTCATGGTCTGTCTAAAGTACAGTCTCAATCTTGCAATAACAGGAAGGCTACGGTAAAATGCCTTACTGAATATATAAACGGCTTACTGGCTTGCATTAACACATCATACTTAACAACTATGGAGAGTGTGTGTCGGTGATAGCATGTGACATACAAAAACTTACGAATCCAGTTTGAGAAATATTGTAGTAATTTGACAAATTAGCCTGTAGGTAGCTGTCAAATCTATGAAAATACGTTGCGCCTGGCGTTGACATGTATATTAAATTCTTGACAATCTGATTCCCTGGAAAAAGTAACAGTTTGTATAAGCAGGAGGTAAACCAGCAAAGAGAAAATGTGTGAGCGATATAAAAGATGTGTGATTTTGATTTTTGATAGAATGTCCCAAGAAACACAAATTGGATTATGCACATCTGACGTCAATAACGTTGAGTGCTTTTGTTATTCATGTCCGGAGAACACGTTAAGGATTACACAAACAGTTATCTTACTCTCCATAGGCGTGACCTATAAGTCGTCATGTTATATATTTGATTTTTACATTCAAAAGTAAGTACGTTATTTCAAAGATGTATACTTGCCTTCAGGGAGACTAGCATTGTGCTGATCAATTTCAGCTAAATGGGGATATCTCAGACTCCATGTAGTGCTGTTGTACGGCATACCCTTTGTGTATATGAAAACAAAGAACTCAAAGAAAACTAAGACCTCAAAGAACACAAAAGAAAACAAAGAACTTCAGTTATCAAAAACTAAATATGAATACATGAATTTCTAAGAAAGAAGTCCATCAAATTTGCATTAATGATCAATATAATGATATGTTTTCCTATTTTGGTACGTGAACATCAACCGGAGACTTTTTAAGCATATTATACAACTTCGTAATTTTTTACATCTGCCAATCTACATTAAAATTATTATAAATTCAGTTCTTTTTAAAAAAAAGAGAGCATATTGATAACAAGTTTTTCTTTTGGACTACTGGTTCGAGACTGGTTCGAGACTGGTTCGAGACCATTAAACATGGACGACCACCAAACATGTCAAACCAGGCACTTGCAAAAATGCGTGATTTCTTGTTTTTATTTACAGTCATATCTTGTTTATCATACAGACACTTTCCATCAATTTAGTGCAACAACAACGGTTTAACTTAAACTATTTGACCAGGAAATCTCACTATTCATTTTGTCGGTCACTGAAAGCATGTTTACATTATCGAGGGAAATGGAAAGAGACAGACTGTATGCCCAATATTTCTGTGAGGCCCGGCAAATAAAATTCACAAGTTTAACGATTTATCATGATATCTCATTATTGTGACAATTGATTGAAACAGTTTACACAATTTAAAAGCTAACATTACAAAAACAAAAGGTAAATCTTTTTAGAAAATAGCTGTCTGGAAATGGACAGTTGGTCAATTGAATACAGCAATTTATTGACCCCAAAATCAGGCCTCGAAAATATAATTGATCTATTCTTAGAAGTAGACAAATGAGTTCTTCTTTTTGGAGAAAAATCTAATTGAGGACTCTTAACACTTTTGATTGCTTGACACAAAAATTACCAGAGTTATAAAATGCGCTAAAAATTATGGGATGTTTGTAATTATACAAAAAGATAAGATAAAGATAAATTAGAAAATATTATGATAATTTATACGTACAAGTAAATAATATGCGCGTTTCATGGTGGTCTTACAACAAGGCTCTGTTTCGAAAGGATAGATCCTACGAAAACAAGAGCTGTTTGTAAAACACGTATGCCCCCTTTGATGCAAAGGTTGTACTATGAAAGAAACAGTTTTTAAAGTAAAACTCAGCGTGAAATTAATGTAAACAGTATGTGTAGAAATTGTGGAACAAAAAAAAAAAAATAAAAAAATAAAATAAACATTCGAAAAAAAATTAACGGAGTGACCTTGACCTCCAAAAAACATTTTTTTGCTAAAAAACGATTAAAAGCAAAAAACACAAGTTTTGAAAAAAAAAATTTAATAGTGACCTTGACCTAAAAAAACATTTTGCGTAAAATAATTATAAAATCAAAGAAAAAAAGGAAAAAATATATTTTCAGTTATAGTGACCTTGACCTTGACCCCTAAAAATATTTTTTGCTGAAATCAATTTCAAACTTAAAAAAAAAATGAAAAAAAAAATATTTTTAGTGAAAGTGAACTTGCTCCTCCCCTCCACCTCGAACATTTTTTTTTGCTCAAAACAGTATAAAAATTTAAATGAAAAAACTATTTAAATATCTTCTATTCCATGAACGCTACATGTACCTACACACCAAGTTTCTTTGCAATTGGTCACTCCTAACTCATGTTATTAAGCGGGAACCAATTTTTCTATTTTTAATAACAGTGACCTTGACTATGATCCTAGTAAACCAAAATGCAACCCAAGCTTTCCCCGCAGTCTACCTACAAACCAAATTTCATTGCAATTGGTCACTCCTATCTGAAGTTATTGATCGGAAACCATTCTACAATTCCGGGTCACTGTGACCTTTACCTTTGCACCTCCAATCTCAAAACTATTAGGGGTCCTTTACCGGTTATGACCAACCTCCACATCAAGTTTCAAGATGTTAGGCCCAAGCGTTATCGAGTAATCGTTCAGAAATTGTTTTACAATTACGGGTCACTGTAACCTTGAAGTTTGACCTACTGGCCTCAAAATCAATAGGGGTCATCTGCTGGTCATGACCAACCTCCACATCAAGTTTCAAGATCCTTTTCCTAAGCGTTCTTGATTTATCATCCAAAAACCAGCTTGTAGACGGACGGACAGACAGACATTCCGACCGACCGACCGACATCTGCAAACCAATATACCCCTCTTCTTCGAAGGGGGCATACTAATTTTGTATTAAAATTTGTTCATAATTTCTAAAAGATTTATGCGATTGTGGATAAGTAATGAAAATGGCGTTTGGACGAATGGGTGAGCAGATCGATGCACAACCCAAAGCCTCAAAGCATAACAGCGCTTCTTATTTGTAGAATAAAATACGGCTGATGGAGCTTTTGAGTCAAAATCTTCCCGGTCATGCAATAATTCCACAGAATGATTTAATCAGAGTCAATAATCATTTTTCCGATCATCACTCAAAAGAATTGCTTAACCGTGCGGAATACTGATTTTAGCAAAAGATTTAGCGGGGAGGAGTTTTTCCCTTTGTTTCTAATGTAAACAATGGTCAGGTATGTTCGAAATTTGTTAACCCCTCATATTTTCCTTAGAGACATCCCTCAAAGTTTGCTTCCTATCTATTCAAACAACTTAATCTGTCATTATGTTCGCTATTGTGTATACAATTCATTCAGCTTCAACCGTTTTGTTTTTCCAGGGCCGTTATGATGATAGAACTTTATGAGGACAACTGTATACAAAGAGTTACTACATGTATATTCAGTATCATATTAATTATAAGTTACTCTTCTTACATGAAGGGAGTGAAACAGATTGGTGTCGAAAGAGTGAGATATGCCTCGTCCATTCAAGTACATGCTTGCAACGGTAGCATTGTACATGATGTTGTTACTAACTTCATTGTACCGACCTCCTGCTATTAGCACATGCATGGTGTTCTGAAATGAACTCAAATTATCATGCATCAAATAAAACACTGAAACATAGTAACGAAATTGTTATGCTATTCATTGGGTTTATAAATCAATAAAATTCTAGATTTATCCATTTAATTTAAGAAATTTAGGTTGTTTAGTTTGAAAATTCTATTTCAGAACTCTGCGAACTTTCATGAGAATTGATGTAAAGGATGGAAACTGGTTACTGGGAGGTATCGGGTTACTGCAATTACTTTTTAACAATTCTACACACGTGAGCTAAGTAACGGTCATGTAGGTACACTTAAATCAAATAAACGATGAAAAGTGCGTGATAAGTGGAAACATTCATTAATGTAAACAAATGAAGTCACTGTTGTTCGAAGAAAAGATCACATAGAATCGTAACAAAACGAAACTACATCTAAGTTACCATATTAAAGTTCTGAGACTCTCTTTTCACATACATGTATATAGGTTTCCACTAAATGGTGGTTTTCTTCCGTTAGAAAAACAAAACTTGTGTCACATATACTGTACTGTGATTAATTATATACACGATTATTGATTAAAACATAAGTAAAGAGTTATATATAGTTCTCACATTAACAACATTTACCTCCATTGTTCTGAATTGTCAGCCATATTGTATGTATGAACTACTCTTAAAGTTCATAGGGAAAAACCTACTAAACATTTACAAACTTATCAGATTTTTAAGCATAATTAAGCTATGATACTGATATAGGCAGATACCTCAACATGTTCAAGAAAATATGGTTGTCAATAAAAAATTATCTTGGTATTTTCCTAATTATCACATTATTGAGAAAACATCCTATAAATGATTATCAGCTAGCCATTCAAAATGGCTGCCAATTCAGAACAAGGGAGGTAAATATTGTGGATGTCGGAACTATGTATAGACGCGAACATATCCTGTATGAAAGAAATACCAACTAACTATATAACATATACAAAAGCGTCATATATATTCCGAATTCATAACCATCCATTTTCCAAATGACACTTTCGTGTAGGGTGCGGGTTTGATCTAGATTTAACCGAACTGCTAATACAGCCGAACTTGTCCATGCGACCACGTGTATTAAGCGAACGTTGTTTTCAGCGACAGCTTTGGAATTCCGCCCCCCCCACCGAGCGTTTTTACGCTGTTTTGCTTTTAAATCTTAATTGTCATGACCATCCATCAAAATTTAGTTGTATGTATATACATGATGATTGTTAACATTATTCAAGATACATTCAAAAACATTGCATTACGTTGATTGCAAAAAGATCATATTTTTTAATGAAAACTCAAATTAAAGTTTTGAATAGTGAGAGAAATGTAGCAACGGTCCGTTTAATTCTAGATCACTCCTCGTATATGCACACTTCCGATGTTTTACGAATTCGTCATCGGAAATACCCGCCGAAAACACTGGCAGTATTTCCACATCCGTGCACAATGCTATTGTTTGTTAAGTGGCTACCTTCAACGTTTTCCCTAAAATGAAAACTTTTCTTTTTTTCTTTTTTATTCGGGCACCAAAATTGTAACCCCATTTGTTATCCCCAACCAGTGGACGGGGATAATAAATGGGGTTACCCTTTTTGACCCGCAAAAAAAAGAAATGAAAAGTTTCAAGCGTATTAGATAGTTTCACTTCCTGACTATATCATTTCGGAAAGTTTTCAGTCTCACATACTTGAGTGACCGTTCTATCTTCTTTAAATATTGCGATTTCTGAATAATAATTTTTATTATGGGTTTTAAACATAGAGATCTTAAATTGAAAAAATAATTTACTAAACTTACATTTATGAAAACGTTATAGTTGATGATTGTACCAGAAACTTGAAGGTCAAGTAGCACAGCTTTATTTGAGCCTCCTGGGACATGTTGAAGTACATTATGAATGATATTGTATCGTAAGACATTGCCACGCTGTGAAATAAAATCCTCGTATTAGTACTAATTCTAAAATGAAGATACACATGCAATAGTCCTACACAGTTTACCAAGGAAGCTGCTGAAATTAGACAAGTGCTTTATTAGCCAGACTTTCATGGATAACTGTTACAAATGTACAGTGATTACCTTATAAAACGTGGTACATATAACCTGCTTCTTCGGGAGTCATTTCAGACGTGGTTCTGAGACAAAATCAGATCTAGTTTTAAATTAACAAAATGCTCTGTGTACATTTTATAAGACTCTACTTACATCTACTAATATGACACTGCGGTAACGCATCTCAAGACATTAACTCGACCCCTGACATACATTGTTATAATTGTAACATACTATCATTACATGTAACCGGTTGATAAGAAATTCTGAAGAAAATATAAAACTTTAGACAACTTTGTTGGACTGATTGTATCGAATGAATAACTCGGTCCATTAATGCTAGATTGCTGTCATTAGTGTAATTTCAAAAATAATATATAAAAATAAACACTGAGAAAACAAGAGCTTTTTGGATAGGATAAAAGGAAATTGCCAACTTCAATTATGCAGAGACATACCTTTAACTTGGACTCAAACCTCTTTAAAGATTATCGGAGTTATTTTTTTTATCTTATTCACATAACATTTGGGAGTTAAATGGAACCCCAGTTATACAAAAGTGCAACAAACTAAATAAATAGTTGGTTTTAAAGAAATATAACTGTTTTTGGCAAAGTAACAGCGTAGAAAATATTTTATACTCTCCGCTTTGGTTTAATAATAAATTCAGGACACCATATTTTAATAATTGGTATAACAAGAATATGATATATATCATTGATATTTTGAAAACATACGGCACTTTTTATAACATTCACGAAATAAAGACGCAATACGGAATCAGTGGAACCTTTTTAGATCTCCACAGGGTAATTGTAAATTTACCGGTGGATTGTGTTACTAAGATAAAGCAAAATAGAGATAAACTTACATTGTTTAAATTAAACGTCCCTCTAAATCCATATTTTAAGATATTAATCAAAACCAAAGAGGGTGGCAAATTATTCTATGATACATTGTATGATTACGGAAACAGGAAACACTGTTACAAAGTAAGTGGACGCAAACGATGGATGTATCAGAAAAGGAATTTAGAGAATATAATACCAATTCAAACACAATAAAGGACATGAAATTAACATAATTTCAATTAAAAATTAGTCAAAACATTCTTATGACAAACATTTCATTTTTATATCGAATAAAGAAAAAAGAAAGTAACCTATGTTCATATTGTAGAAAAGAAATTGAAACTATTGAACATATTTTCTATTCATGTGTAGTTGTACAACTTTTTTTGTTAAGTGCGAAAACCTGGTTAAACGAAGAACACAGTATTGACCTAAAGTCGAAGAAGAAACAATTACTATTCTCATTCGATAAACATAATTATAAAGGAAATAAAATTTCAGTGATAATAAAATACTATATCTACATTGTACAAATCAAGATTTAAAGAAAATTGTAGACAATTACTTTCTATTCCATTATTTACTATCTATTTGAGGCAGACATTCATAACAAAACTGTGTATAGCAAAAACAAATGGTGTACATGACATTTTCATAAAGGACTGGTTGCCATTTGTAGAAAAAATTAACGCTTAAGTCTAATGAGGACAAAACATTTAAGACCCTGACAATCGACGAAACAATAAAACAGTATTGATTTCACAGAAGTGGACAGTTTGAAGGGCACTGTAAGGGGCTTTTTTCTGTATTATTTTGGTTTCTTGTAAAACAGATTTGAAGTGTTTTATTACTTCCTTCTCATTTTTGTTTTTTGTTTCCACATTTCTAGTTTTTTTCTTGTTAACTTTAAAAATATAAAAAGGGGGAACATTAGTTTTGAAATTTATCTTTTATTCGTTCATGAACTATAGAATATGAAGAGTGTTTGTGAAAATTGTAAAAATAAAAGAATAATACGAATATGTATTTCATATATATCCCACAAAGTAGCTGCTTACATACATGTTAAATTTAGTCATTTGAAAAGCCATAGAGCT
>JAFMSR010000007.1:28373119-28452714 GCA_022818135.1 Saxidomus purpurata
TTGTGTTTGTTTGTTATCATTAAGTTATTTTTATTACAGAAATAAAAAAAAATATGTCCTTACAAAATGTCAATCAATTTTAGCCTTTCCCTGGAAAAGAGAGCTTGGACTCGGCTTGTTGGTGGTAACCTCGCCATTATTATGATTGTTGTTGGTTATTGAGAGTCTGTCCCCGAGTATATATTGAAGGAATTTGGTATTTTGTATCCTACATAATATGGTGGTCTATAACGGATAGTGAGTTTTATGAACAATTGCGTTTGTGTTAAAAATTAGATAACAAAGTTTACAGTAACTGTAAAGTGATATACCGATAAGTACATGTATGTCACGGTCTGGAGATAAGATGTGTAGATGTCATAAATACGGCCGGACGACAAGTTGTGTTATCGTGCGTGCATCGTGCGTTCCGTTTGCGTGTATCGTGCGTGTATCGCTCGTTCCGTGTGCAAAGTTATACGTAAGTACCACTGTATGTAATAAATACGACCAGACGACAAATGGTGTACACTGTATCACTCAAAACTATTTCAATGCTAACACGTTTACTTGAATGAAAATATGAAATAATTCTATCATACAAAGTTAAGTGATATTCAATGGCGTCAGACAACTCAAACATATAATTGCTGTTCATAAAGCATTACCCATCCCCTTTCTTGCATTACTTGCATTGAAAGTTTTTAAAGGACTCCTTTGATTAGAACCTGATATGATATTATGTTTTTATTTCATGCTTTCTATAAGTTTGTTGTGATGTAACGCCATATTATATCCAAATTAACTTATACTACATGTATTTCGGTAAAATGATGGTTTTCGGCGTCGGGTTTGAACATGTAAACATCTACTGGAATACTCTTAAAACCAGTTTCATGTCGTTAAAGAACTCTCTCTGGTAAATAATGCTCAGAACCTCCTATGAGTTTATGAGGCATTTACAATAGTGTTAAAATGTAGAATGTGAGAACGGCCCGGTGGTCGAAGACTACTAAGCCGAAGGTCCACGTTTCGAATCCTGGTCGGGGCACTGGAAAATTCAGAATTGCGTTTTTAAATTAGTGTTTCCCATCCATCTAGCGAAGAACTGGTAAGAAACCTTGAGGTTGTCTCACGTATATCAGTGCTATACTCCGGACATGTAAAAGAGCCGTAGGGATATTCGTAAAAGAGCTAGGGTCTGATTACCGGATTCTCTGTTCTCTGCATCTGTTTATCCTCCACCTGCGCCAGTATCAGGAATCTTAACAAGTTAACCAAGGAAGATAAAATAACAAAAAGGAAAAAAAATATGTAGAATGTAAAATTTCAAACAGTAGTAGTCACCTGTATTTCGGATTTCTAGTTTGTTTAGTTTTACGCCGTTCACATTCGGCATAAACACGCCCAATTGTCGACAATATTCCACTGTGAAGTCTTCCAGTCGAATATTCGGCTGAGTGATCCTAGAGTAAAATGTTTAAGTTGATGTGATAAACATCCGCGAGTAGCACAGTAATATAACAGTAAATATAACCCACACGTTTTCAATAACTTGTGTTCAAAGTTATTGAAAACTTGTGGTTATATGTTAAAACCACTTGACAGACGTGAAACTCTTAATTTATAAATGTCAAACAATGTGGTTTGAATTCCATGGCATTTGGACGAAAGAATGGTATGAAGTTTTCTGGTGAGAAATTGATTGTGCTCAATTTCAAAGTATATATTACGGATATTTTTATTACATGATGACCCTACAAAGCTGTTTCAAAAAGTTTTTGTTTAACAAAAGCAAGATAGTCAGACATCTTAGCGTAATTTCCAAATACAGGTAAACTAAAAACTTGAAAAAACTTCAATCTCTAAAACTATAAACCTTATTTGATGTGTTATCACAAGTAAAATCAATTAGATTTCAAAGACTACGTTTGCAGTAAAGACTGTCGTTATCTTCTAAGTACAAGCACTTGCCTAATTTTAAAACTGTTTCACACAATTATAGAATCCTTAGGATGTCTTACCAAATACAGTCATTGACCATTGATATATATAAGGTGTCCGGTGATTTGATATTGCCACTTCCATTAGGCACCCACAAGTACAATTTCCCCGAGTCTCTGTCCATGTAATATTCTCCCTAAAATGATGAAAAATAACGATTCTCTCAGCTTTCGTTTTGTAAACATTAAGCTTGGTAAATCACTTCGATTATTGAATAAACGACGTTGTGCTTACCGGCTGATCAAGTGCTGAGAAAATATTCATGAAACGAAAAAGGCCTCCATCTATATTTGAAACACCGTTCTGGTATTCTTGCAGATGACCTGTAATTTGAAAGGACAGATAAAACACTAACATGATTATTTGTGAAAGTTTTATTTAAACTTAAGTCGTTAAGAATGCAGAAACATCTAGGAAAATGCTTAAAGAAGGATATTCTTGATTGTAGAAATATCATTTCACAGGATAAAATAACATTAAGCTTTGAGATATTTCTATAACGAAACAATATAATTATTTCTCGATATGTATATAATATCCTAATGTCAAGAGCGCTAAAAAGCTTAAAATGTAAACTTATTTTGCGTTTATTATTTGCCTCTACGAACATAACAATTGCAATATTCTTGAAAAAAAAGAAAACGTTCGGCAATGTACACCTTTTCTCATGCCGTGTGGGGGCTTTTGAGCGAGTGTAACAGTCATAGATTTAGAATCTATTGTGGTTACATTAACAGCACCGTCAGTCCAACCTGCAAACCTGTTCAAAACAGAATATAACAATACACAGATAGTGGGTACGTGTTTGTATCTAGAGTAATACGAGCACGCTGTATGTATAATTACTTGTAGCTCTAATATTACTAAAATAGATATCTTTCCAGTAAGTACAAGCATTTCTAGCTTTTTTTCAAAATCGAATCAAATGCTGTAAATATAAGTAAATAGCGCATAATTATCTTAACGATATTGCAAACTAAATAACCACTCTCTCACATCGCTTTTGGAAGAGGCCATTACAATATGAACGTAGGCTTTACGTCAACAGTACTTTATATGTGAACACAGATCTATTATTATTCTATCATTAACTTGATAATTTTATATTCAAGTATTCAAAGTGATAATGATAACTAAAATAGATTGATATATCACTATCATTTTTCGAACACAAGATTTCGATTTTTATAAAAAGTTTATTGAAATCCGGTAGACCGTCAATGCACAACCGAAACATTGTTTCTGTCAAACTAGATCAATGAAAGTATTCAAAAGTAACTACACAGAAACAAACAGACAGCAGTGTGCAAATTAATGAGAAAAAACCTTACCAATATCCGTATGCCCATGGATCTCGTTCATTATGCCAGGACTGTGGAATCGTCGAGTTGTAACGAAATCGTAACCCATTAACACCATCAAGAACTTCGGTGACGTCAATATATCCCTAAAATAAGAGATAAGTAAAACTACTATAGTAGTTAGTATCAACTTTACAACAAAATGTAATCGTTCCAAAACGTCGTACATTTCATAGTATTCAATATTTGGAACACATGTCTTTGAAAATTAAAATTTTTATTGTAATTTAAAACACAAATGAAATTAAATTCTGACAAAGACATACGTCGTTTGGCCATCTTGCCAGATGAAGCGCTTGCCCATTAAAAAACACTTCCAGGGGTGAACTCCGTTTTTTATTTGATCCATATATTTCCATTTTCCCAAAGTCAGTAATGTTCAGATCATGGAGATTTATGACACGCACCTGTAACGAATCATTAGTAGTGACTATCGTATATATCACGATTAAAGAGGCATTTGCTCAAATCTTTGATCAATTTAAACAACTTCAAAACATTTTTATTCAAATAATTGAAAGGAGTGCCCAACCGATGCCCACCATCTCAAACCTAAATGTTTTAGCTAAACATTCCAGAAAACATCGCTAATATAAGCATAATCATAAGTGTGGTAGTTTTATTTCTTTAATATCCCTTTAACATTTGTAAAAGTAGTATTAAGTAAAACATTACAAGTCATGTAGCACAGTTAAAAGTTATTTCTGACTGTCTTTTTTTATGGTCATTGATTTCGGTACATTTAATGTAATTACATTTGTAGATTAATGTTTCATATGTAAGTACATGTGCATAACGTTCGTCTATGCGTTATTGATATCTAAATTTTACAGACTAGGTACAGATCTGCTATCGTTTCAAATTGACTATACGTTATATTACTCACGTGAGAACGTGCATTAGCAGGTAATCTCGAAAGTACGGCTTTGTCTGTCACAGGTTTGATGTAAGAATATGGAATTCGGCGACCTCCAGTCTGCATAATGAATTACATTAACACACCAAGTTTAATTCAAGTAATGAATTTTAATTCAACAAACTAGTATCTTTGCATGTCAAACAAAATATAGAATTCTATGGTAACTTATATATATATTAAGTTCAACAAACCATTCTTTGTGTACTCATATTGGATATAACGTCAAACAATTAAACATGAGCATAGAAATACATTATAAATGAATATATATAAACGCTTCACATATACATGTAGGTTTTCCATATTTAATTTAATTGTTGTCAAGAATGTTCATATTACATACCACATGCACTTCTTGGTGTCTGTAAGACCGCAGTACTGTGTTGGCGCGAGACATATGCAATGTTTTCTCGAGGTCATAGTACCCTTGCATTAGCTCTATATATACCGCTACATAATAGATCAATGGGGAATGATGTGTATAATGTAACATACGACACATAAACATCAAATATTGCAAAGCGTAATGGAACATGTTTCGAAACTTAAAGACAGAAACTATATTATGATACAAAATGAACCTATCAAAAGTGCTATGCAAATCCGTCCGTCTTATGAAAACCGTTCTGACCGGCTTTGTAGGTTAAATCACACTCTAAGAGTATAAAGTTTGTGAAAATAATTGCCAACCCGGAACACACTGTAGTTTTGGCCTTCAGTTATAATGCAAAAGGACACATCTATACTAGCATATTCAAATTAATCGTCAATTCTATATGACTGCAAGTGTTGCTTTAAATAATATTTTACTGAAAAATCACATGTACATTTTGTAATACATAGTCATATACAACAGCCTAAAGGATTGAGTAGAAAGCTCTAGGCTTATTTATAAGTGTATTTAGGTGGACAGGAATTCTTACAATCTGGAGTCCTCGCGTTGAGATGAGTAACTATGCTCAAGTCTTTAACACTTTAACAAAGGTGTTTCGTCCAAGAGTATAAGATGATGAAATTGGAATCTTCTACCACGTGCAGTTACTTGCTAGTATGAAAAACTGCGTTCACAATTAAACTGACAGCAGGTTTTAAATGTGTGAATAAACACAACATTTATAAATGGTTTAAGAGACTTACTTGCATTGATATACTGTTTATTGCTTGCTAGTGCCAAAGCTTTAGCGATAGTTTTTACTGGTACACTATCTGTAATTCTGAATATAAATAAAGTAATATGATTTTTTCTATCTTGTAGTAATAACATACATTTTACGTCATTTATTTGTAATATAACAAGTAACAATAACATACATGTACTTAATGTACATGTGATTCTATCTTAGATAAAAAATACAGAGACTGAAACTCTGTACATATTGTAGTATTTTATTTCATTAATAAAATATTTCACAGTCTGTTAACTTTATTAAGACATGTATAATTTGTGCAAAAAAAGTTCAATTAAGCACAGTATTTAGGTAGTCCTTTATAGTCACTAAAATACTTATAAACGTTACCCATCGTGTTGATCCGTTCCATGGGGGCTTACGTATATATGAATATCGCAACTTGACAAACGAGTGTGAAAGAGAGCTAACAACACAAAATGTAGAATATGTGTTTTCAACATTCTTCAACGTAAATGACAAAGTGCGCCAACATGTAACAACCTTCTACAATTCCATTCGAAAGTGTGGAAGAAATGATAATGTAAACTGCTGAGTATATTTAGAAAGATTACACAAGCTTTTAGATATATTAAAAGAGGTTATATAGTAACATGACCTCTTAAATTTGCTTTATCTTAGTATGGTTTATCAGTTTGTAAATAAATTCTACAATGTCGTTGTCTGTTTAAGTACAACTATAGGGAGTAGAAAGGTCAACCATGATTGTCGCATATATCAGTGATAAAGTCAGGCCAACGTAAAACATTTTCAAAATATTGTCGATTTCATTGTTTTTAAAATTAATTAAAACATTAACGGACAATGCTAAAAATACCTAAGAATCGGTCCGGGCTAAAGAATATTGGGCTACAAACACAACAGTACATTTGTTAAAGACATCTTTGCATTTGAGTGGTTAAATCTCTTTTATATGGACTCGCGATACCACGGTCCTGTTAAAGAAACAGACATACCATGCATAATAAATTACTGATGAGATTACTACCGTAACGACGGTTTCGAATACACGTAGTTAAACTACATGAAGAGAGCTAACTTTATAGAATTTGCCATTCAGTCCTTACATTTACCTTTATGCTCATCATTCTTTTGTTGAGTGATTATCTGCCCATTTATTTATCACGAAATTCCATCCCCTAATACGCTTGAAGTATGCAACTTGTCTAGGCAAATTTATCCTACATAGTGGGACTGTGAACTATTGAATCGGTTAATCTAAAAGTTTCTCTTTTTTACGCCCGTATTTCTCTTGCCATAAATCACATATTAATATGATTGACTTCTCACTAGAAGAATGCCAAAGGTGTTCACAGGCAATGAGATTTTTCTATGTCACACAAGTATCCGGATGAAATTCAGAATCTAACACATATAAAAGTTGCGGCGCCATAGAAAAATTACATGTTTAAAACAAGCACACCGAGGGCTTTTGATATCTTTTCAGAAACAAGAGGATCAGGTTGGCCTTATATCGCTCATACGGGTACAATTGCTTCCCAAAGGAATACAGTATATCAAAACGTCATTGTCTAGGTCAGCCAAGGAATATTTTGAAATATAAATTCATTACTGTATCTTCAAAACCAGGAAGTATCTCAAAGGACAAGATTAAGGTAACTTGTGACCTACTTTCTGACACATATCACTCACGCGACTCAATGTCAAACTTGACCCATAGTTGATGAAAACAAATATTTTAGCATAATTGCGTGCAAAATGTGCAATCAGGCATGTTGACATTTCTTTTCTGTGATTTGACCTGGTGATCAAACCCATTACATGTAGCTCCAGATTCAAGATTGGCCTAGAACTTATCATCACAAACGTTATGATCATCTTTCAGGATGATTGGGGAAAATTATTGATTATAACGTGGTCACAAGTTTTTTATCTATTATTTGACCAAGTAACCTTCCTTTTGTCAACTGTCAACTTCGATCTTTCCCTAGAGTTTATCTAGACAAACCTTCTGAAAATCTTTCATGATGATGGGTACAAAATGTGGCTCTCAGAGTGTTTATAGCTTGTTCTATAATTTGGTATGGGGACCTTGTTTTAAACATCATGCGACCACGATTCGAACTTGACAAAGAGTTTAGAGTCGAGTCTGACTAATTTTCAGATTAATTTGCCTAAATGTGTTAAACTATTGCATATAGAACGTTCAAAAGGTCTTTTTCTATTGTTTCACCTGGTGATCTAGTTCTGCCCTCTTATAACAGATTTACAACACTGACTGGTTTATCAATGCTAACTTTCTCACACATTTTCACAATGATTTGATAGAAAATGAGGCTTCTAGAGTGTTCACAAGTTTATCTATAATTTGACCTGGTCACCTACCTTTTTGCACCACATGAACCGGTTCCGATGTTGACCTAACAATCTACAAGATAATCATTTTTCGACAGGGTGACATAATTTTTAACTCTTAAAATTCTGTGACCACTTAGTCATTATATTTGAGCATTATCTTTTTGTTTCGTTTTTATTACAAGATAGAATATACAAGTACATTACTGCTTAACGCAATAACATGATTTTGAAAATCGGATGCAAACGTAAAAGCAATAAAATACGCATTTTAAATGTTTTAAAGCAAAATAATCACTCAGATAACAATGTCAATGATAAAGATGATAATAATATAAAGTAAGATTTAAGAGTCTCAGCAGAAAAAGCACATTCAGTGAATATATATCCCTGCGGAATGAGGCAAAAGATTATATGGAAAGCACTGCTACATTTGTAGTTTCAGAAAACAAGAAATCTCAAGTCACTATATAGAATATGTACGAAAAGCGCTACACCACCTCAAGGGCCTCATTTTTAAACAATGAATTTTATAACTTTTCAATTGTTAGAGTCTGCAAAGTTGAAAATCACGATTACGACAATCAAATTCTGAGAAGCTTTCCAGAAATGAAAAAGCTTTATTTAAATATCTAACCCCCATCTCCGATGGGCTGAGGTGGGGACAGAGGGGGTATGGTGCTAGAATAAAAATATGCCGCTAGAAAATCGCATATGGAGCATCTCAATTAAACCTAGTTTTTACTTACCTTTACCGGCCGAATAAAATGGTTTCCATAATAAACTTTCGATTGAACATTTCGTTTCCGTAAATACGCTTACTGCATTGGCACAGCATTGCAAAGCCAAATGCTGAACAGTGATAACGAGTATGTTGTCTAAGTACTTGTGTGTCAAGGTCATTGAACCATCTGATGAGATACAAGTTAAAACAAAGATATTATGCCGATACTTGTAATTGTTGCCAGATACTAGACTGTACAGTAAGAACAAAACATGTCGATAGTTCCTGGAAGCTATGAAACAGTCCAAAATAGTTCACTATACCAGGGGTTTTCAAAATGTATTTTGCATTGTAGTTTGTAACCTTAAAAACAGACTGAAACGTGCATTTCAAAGTCATTTCATGCCCTCATAGTACATCCTAGAAACGCACAAATTACATTTCTTCATTCCATGCCCTCAAAGTACATCATAGAAACTCACAAATTAAGTGTGTAGATCCATTTACGTATAGCGTCACAGTGTGCTGATTTAAGTTTACTACCTAGGTGTTGTTGAACGGCCTAACGGCAGGGAGCCTGCCGCGACTGATATCTAATACTAGACAAGAAGTGTTTTTTAATTTCGAAAGACATATAAGTCGCAAGTAACTACATGTATCTCCGATTTCAAAAATGTTGTTACATGCTCTATATCAGGGGTGTGCGCTGGAACATTGTCATGCAACTGTCGAATATATATTTGACTGCGCAACGTTTCTCATTGTAGTATTTTGACAATTGTTTCATGACTGTTCCGTCCAGTCGCATGTTTACCCCTTTTTACTGGCACCTAAATTGCTATGACTTCTAGAGACTATGACATAAGGAGCCTCATTTGTATTTAAATTGCATTTAGCAGCTGTTGGCCTTCGGTCATGTGTGGTGGCCCATAATATGTTGTTACCAACCTTTGGTACGGTTAAAAATAGTTTACCCAGGTTTCATTACGGTAACCATTGACAATAGTTGCAAAATGTTTTTGTCCTTTTTGACCGTTCTTTGGTGGTCCGTCAATAAATGAGGCACCAACCTTTCTTACTTTCAAGTGAACTTTTGATTGGCACCAATACAACGTGCAATATCAAGTATGCTGTATCTGACTTTTTCTAAATGTTGACACGCATTTTTCATCCGTTACTGTCTTCGGCCGACATGATTTTGCTGCTTTTCAACAGACTCTTCCCCAAAATCAAATTTGTTTTCTCATTTACCATCAATAAACATAATTAAGTTCGGCAAAAAATGTTTTTGCAGAATAACCGAACTCACTGCGAACTATCATGTGAGCCCATCTTTCCTTATTATTTGATGTTCGTTTTCCAACCATTTTTACAACAGTGATCAACAGCTGCCTATAGCTCTGCACACCGGTTAATCAGTGATAATGTTTTGCCATTGTGAAGATATTCGATATGGGTATTCGGGTGAAAACTGTCGATGTAAACATTCTCGTGGATATGCATGAAAGAACAATACATAATGCATTTTGAACACCCCTTCTCTGATCTACTTATGAAATGCAAATGTAAAAAGGTGAAATGCAGTACTTTTACCACTTTAGCAATTGAGTTAAAAGCATGTGTGTTAAATTTATTTACTATAACTTCATGTCAACTACATGTTATAAAGCAAAGTGTCGTGTCACTCTACGGGTAGGTCATGCTTGCAGTTGTCGGGCGGTAAGTAGCCGTGACAGGGTAATTTGGGTCTGAACCACAGAAATGCCAGAAATACTCAGCACGATGAAGACAGGCAAACTCGAATATATCTGTTAACATACAACAGAAATGTTTCATGACGTATATTTTCCAGAATTAAATTTCATTAACCTAACTAAATTCAGCGAAAATTTAACGAGTGTAAGTAAGATAGCTTAACCTTTACTTAATCAAAGTAATATCAAAAAGCTTACTGACGACGATAATGCACCCTTATCTTCAAAATCACCGGGCTCTTTAATAGACAAAGACAATTAAATCAAGGGTGACATCAGAGGAACATTGAACAACAGTCGATCTTAAGAAAGACAAAACAACTTTTTGACAGCCGCGTTCTTTGAATGTCTAGATCGTTTTTACGTAATGTGATAAAAACATGCAAGTATAATTATATCCTGTTGGTTATCAAAACACATAATATTATTAGACGTCAGAAATGTTCACCTGTGTCGTAGTTTGATGCTCCAACAGCATCATAAAATATCCTATGCACGTTTCTGTGAGCGGCACAGCGCTCGAGTGTAATCCAACAGCCTCCACCTGCGGTACGTTTTGCTCCTAGAAGAAAAACATATCTGCATGTACTTCGATTTGCATTTAAACAAGAAGCAATATTTTGTCTATATTATAGGGTTATCTGTTTTGTAAGTTGGATATTTTCGACTCTATGTACGGTTTTTAATGGTCGCACATATTTGTAACGGCGACGATGTGAGCCGGAGTTGTAAAAACTGTATGAGATCACTGAAACTGTAGATACGGTCGCAAATGTGAAAATCACTAAAACGTGAACCATATTCTAACGCACAATGTGTTCAAATGCGGTTTTTAAAAGCCGTTTGATTTTACGACGATATTTACGTTATTTAATAGTTGCAAATTTAAATAACTTTACCAATTAGAAACGAAGTTACATCGGTGGTGCGTTCGAATAGGACATGTAGGGAAAAATTGTGAATTGTGTCAAATTCCAACATGTTGTGTGAGATATTTTATAGAAACAACAACTTGACAGAATATTTAACCAACTTCACAGGCAGTTATATCATTACGCTTTTCCAAGGGATATGTCATTTTACGTTGTAATACGCTCGTGAATTTTTATATAAAACTGACACGTAATGTTATATATTTTACCTGTAGGCAGGTAGATACTTGTTATGGGATGATCTGGACTCCTTCCACAATAGTTCCAGATATCTCTAGCACGAACTAAACATCCCTCCGCGCCAGGTTTTCCTTGCCCAACAACTTGGTACTTTCCGATTGAATTAAGAGGATGATCAAAAGCTGAACCATTGTGTTTTGGGCATCCATATGTTGCTATCATACATCCTTGACCGCCAAGTGTCGCTGATCCTAGAGTTCGCATAAAAGGGAGTATAATTTTAATAGCAGCGAAGGTAAATAGGAAACGAATAATAAATGTTTTGGCGGTGCCTAATAGTTCGAAATATGAACTGTGAGTGAGAGCTATGTGACCTTGACCTCAGCGCGGGAGAAGAAGTAAACTGGCGTATATATATTTTGTGAAATAAAGTGTTACCAGTTAAATATGAAACATCTCATGCTCATGGGGAAGCACCACGATCGTATACAGTTGCCTTGTTATATAAGACTTAAATTAACTTAATAATTGAAAACCTTACTGTCAAGTTGTTTCATAACAGCCAATTGTCACATAGGTGGGAAATGTGTCATGTTTGAATTATACAACGTTGATAAACATAATATATAGTACTGTAATGTGTCTTCATTAACTTAATAATTGAAAATCTTACAGTCAAGTTGCTTCATAAGGCCAGTTGTCACAAAGGTGGAAAATGGGTGATGTTTGCATTATACAACGTCGATTAACATAATATATAGTACTGTAATATGTCTTCATTTGTGAAGGAACGAAAATAAGGTATTTACCGGTTGGTCCGTAAATTGAAACTACCCATTCATTATTTTTTGATCCGCAAAACTCCCACTTTTCCAAAGCCTGTCGGAAGCACATGGTCTCATTGTCGGCAGCATGTCGGTACCTTTCACCATACATATCTCTGTAAGTCCCAATTTCTTTTGTATGATTGTGACATCTTGTAACATTCAGCCAACAGCCTTTTGGAAACAAATTGTAGGCGATTTATATACACTATTCAAAGTGATTAATATACCGTTTAATACAGCTAACTTTAAGCTATATTTTAACAGAATACTTGTACATTATTTGATAGCAGCCTTTTATAGAAATTATTTCTATAACTGTTACAATGTACAATTATTTTTCAAACTTTAACCGATCAAAACTTACTGTAATACATGTACTTAAACAACAGTAAAACCTAAGTTTTTAGACAAGCAAATTTTGAAACATTGGATATTTTATGTACTTTGCTTTGGGTAGATGTGTCAAATACATCACGTAACCATTTGTGCTTGGCGCAGATTTGCTGCAAACTGTCAAGGCAAAATATAGCACCGTTATACTTACAGATTAATTTGCTGAAAATTCTTATATAATTCTGTCTCAGAATCTAAGTCGCGTATAAGCCAAAGACTTACAAGAATATTTTGATATTCGAAGACGTATAGAATAATTCACAAACAGATGAACTACGCATGCATTTAAAGACTGATTCGTACATTTTGTAGCAATTATCAGGAGAAAAAACTTTCACCGTTCGTTCCTTTTAACGAAATTCTATAACCTTGACATCATCACACTTTTGAATTATCTTTCATGAACGGCACCCATTTGCAAGAGATTTGATGTCTTTGAACTACAGAAACAGCTTAAACGTTTCAGTGACATCTTTTACACAGTTCTTTGTTACTTTTGTATTGGTTGAGAAATTGTAACTTTTCATAGATTGTTTTCATGTTACCTCACATGTTGTACTAGTGCTATTTGTGTATGTTATGTTTTTCTCACATTCTTAAAGTGTTGGTATGTAAAAGCTTTAACGAAACAATGAGATACACTATACATCAAACAAATGTTAGTTTGACAAAAAAGTTAACTACTTGAATCGTGTTCACTTGCCGCACTCGCTGAATTGATTATTGTAAGCCATTAACGCAACAAATTTGCAACGTATGACCACCAGACTTTTCGAGAATTTACGTGTATTGTACGTTAACTTGCAGTTTGCGTCTGTTTTTGCAACGTTTCGACGGCTTTCATTTTTTTATTTGGTGATACGGTGTGGAATATTAAAACATATTTTAAAAATCAAACAACCATTTTGAATTATATTGAAGTGTTTCATGCATATAGATATTTGCTCTTCGGCAAAGTATCGGAAGATATGACCTTATTGCAGTAATAAATGTGAATATAAATATCAATTATCCGGAATCTCTTCCCATGTGAGTTAAATTCTTTTATTAACACATGTTTAATACTTTTCGCGAATGAAGCGCTTCATTAATTAAACTCGCTATAATAGCAAACAAACAAAGCTTATATGTATTGAAATGTTTGGTCGCGAATTCGAATAAATACAAAATTTGATCGCGAATCTAAAGACTTTTACAGTACAAAAATGTACAACGTTGATAAAATGTGTAAAATGTTACCGTTTTTTTCCACAGGATATATGTGGTTGTCAGGTGAGCCATCCGGGAGAAATGATGAAACAGGATATACTTTTGGTGAAGGGTGCATAGCACATGATTTTAAGGAATATGTCGTATTTACCAAATGCACACGTCCTTTAAATAGATAATGAAATGTTAAAAATATGCAAACTTGTTTTCTCAGGGTGATCTAAATTTACAATTTATGATGATTGTGTTTTAAATTTCGTTTTAAGGTATTCATATATTCGTATATACTACCCATCAAAGTGTTTAGTCATTAGGTTGTCGGTGATCTATATATCACATAATGGTCTAGAGTTCAACGTCGTTTATCAACAGTAGAGTTTAACTGTTGATGTAAATTTCTAAGAAATAAGACATTTATATTACATAATTATTTTGTTAAACAAAAATCTTAAACAAACGTTTCGGCATTCTCACCATAAACACTTATCAAATAAGCTTTTGAAGCACTGGTATAATAGTTTGGACTATTAAGATTGTCACATGTATCTAAAGAATACAATCACTGCATCTATTGCTGTTTATACGCTTAATATTAAAGTAGCTTTAGATGCATATACCTCTATTGAGATAAGTCGGTCCAACTGGTGAAAATAAGGGCCCTACTGCGTTTGGCGCCGGTGGTTGCTTGAAATTTACCTGGTTAGCCCACTTGCCAGCACTGCACCGCACCCTGAGATCTCTGTTAGCTACGTTGAAGTGGTCCACACTGCCTGCTGACTAAAGGTTTAGCACAAATTTAAGTATGTTTTTGATGCAATAGATAAATCATCAAAATATCGTTAAAAATACATGATAGTATGTAGTTAAGTTCAAACTTTGTCTTGATGTCTTCCGTTTTTAGACTTAAATCGTTTGCATAGAAAATTAACATTTGCCTGCAAGCAGTTTTCGGTTAATGTGGATAAGAAGTTATAGCTGAGAGAGACATAGAACATTTGTGGTATATTCATGATTTCATTTGCATTATTTTGAACAAATGAAAACATACAAATCCAGTCTGACTAATGTTAAAGTAACTCGACAAATTTGGCTGCAAGAAGCTCTGAATTCCTCCAATGTACATTGCGTTTGGAGATGAATGCAAGTACATTAAATTCCTGACGATTTGATTTCCTGAAAAATAAAAGCTTCATTTAAAATATGAATCACTTCAAATATTGTGAAATGTCATCAAAGTAAAATAAGATATCACACATAAGTCGTAGTAGACTTAACCTTTTTATTTGCAATTTTGTTCCTTGGTTTCTTTTAGAAATATTGTTCAAAAAACTGCATATTAAGTTTTACAAATTATGAATGTGAATACTATTAAGAAATACCAACTTAAAATTAATTACTGCATGTACAATGTACTAATTCTGTGTGACACTGAAAGCCTAGTTTAGCTAGCTACTTGCATTCCGATCGCGCAAGTAGGCTTGTCCTTTTTTATGTTGATCATATCATATTTATCTTTTTCAATCGATGTACATTCATAATCTGCTCGTGAAGGACGGACTAAAATGGATATATGCACGTGTTGCCGCTCTTTAGTAACTCGAGGAAGTATCGCCGAATTTACTGTTTGATTTATTAAATATGTGGTGGAAAGGCAGTCACCAGTTTACATACCGGGTATATTTCAATTTAAAAAGTGGCTAAATCAAAAAGATTCATGAGTGTACATAACTGCTATTGTTGTGTTAAAATCTTTTATCATTTCATATGACATCGTTTGAAGAAAATAAAAATACAATTCTTTAATCATGCTTTCACTTTCGTAAATGTATACATGTATAAAGATATTAGTATCCGAAGGAGTGTGTATACTTGCCTTCCGGGAGACTAGCATTATGCTTATCTATTTCTGCCAGATGGGGATATCTCAGACTCCATGCATGGTTATGGTACGGCATCGCCTTCAACACATATGAGATATTCTTTTAGATAATATCAAAAATCCTTTATCGCAAATGTTATGTCTACCTATCGGTAGAAATTAAGTTTAACTGTATTCGTTATTGTAAACAGATCCTTGCGATATTCTATAATGCATTCTATTGATGATTTTGAAAGGTGGACTAGACAACTAATGTCAACTGCATTTGATTGAGTCATGTATTTATTTATCTCATCAAGGAACGCTAAGCGTATGTTGTGTATCAAAGTTAAATTTCTCAATCAAGGAAAATCGTCCTAGTTCACTATTTTTTCTAAAAGGACATTGTCTGTATCAAATACATAAGTTTTGACGGGATCTTGCATATTTGTAACGGAATACCGCTTTTTGAGATGAATCGTAAACAGCTAATTGAAAGCAAGTAAACAGGGTGTTAAGTTACATAGAAATTTCTTGCATACCCCCTGGGGAAAGTATTGGCAGATCACAGAACGCGGAGGAAAGAGATCAGCCTATACTTTCCCTAGGAAAAGCACATCGCGGGCTTACTTGACAGCATCCAAACTACTTTTGTGTATTCAACTCCTACCTGGAACACTTTATTTCCGAGATACGTTTCACGGTGGTTTATATGTATTACATAATTATATTTTTCATAAATGTAAACTAAGAAAGCACAAACTTTAATATATTTAAAGTAAATGTAACAGGAATTTCATTTTTAGAAATGGTTCGAATTTTCAGGGGACGCAATAACGGTCCAGGTTACGAAAATTGTCGGTAACGAATAGCCATTTAGTTTTGAAGTGGGAGTTGATTGCGAAAAGAAATGGTGCTTTTTATGGTGTCACAAGAAAGAGCATCAAATATAAGGAACATTTAGCGATAGAATCTATTCACATTTCAAGGATCAAACCTGCATTCATACGTTTTTCAAAACAAACAATGGCGGTAAATGACGTCACGGCTTCTCTTGATAAGTGACGTCACTGTGTACACAAAAACAGTAAATTAAGTCAATGTGGATGGTAAAGTCGCATTAGTCAACTAAACTGAACGTTCGTCAGGAGAATTTCTGTTTAGTATTTAATTAATTTTCTTTTTCACCACGCAAATAAAGTAAATTTTTGGATGCGATCAAGCACTATGTTCTTAGCGCAATATACATGCAAAGTGGTTAATTTACGTGTGAACCTTCCAAATTTCTTACGCAAAGGGAGGGCCATGCAGGGAATTACATTTAAACAACATGAAGTTTTGATTAACCGCAACATATTATTAAGCGGTTTTCTCGTAGAAACTGCAATGAAATCAAATAAGGTATGCACGAAAAATGATCTTGAATGGCCTACTGTGGAGGACTGGGTTGTCCCGACTGGGTTGTCGGGAAAGCGGGGGGAAGTCGGAACCTCGCTTCGCTCGGATCCTCCTATCGGCATTTTAGTGGACGATAACTTTTGAAGCTTATTAGTTACCAGTGAATGATGACAGTTCCAGACTTAAACCTTTATTTCCAAAATTTATTCAAACATTGTTATATAGGCTGAAGTAGAAGAGGACAACCACTTTCTGTGAAAGATATAGCTAGTTGTACTGCAGTATCAAAAGTAAGCGTACAACATATTTTGAAAACTACCTAAAGAGAGATTTTCGTTGGTTATTTTGTTGACCAATGCGCAATAGAAGAACTAAAAATCATACGAGAAACTGTGACAGTCGAGTTAATGATGACTTGGAAATTGGAGAAGAAACCCGGCTACATATTTATGAGCCACAGAATAAAGAATCAACAATGGAAATAAATTTATGCGCCCATGTTATGCAAAGAAAATATTAGTAAAGAAAATGTGTACATTATTGTTTAGTTGAGACTTTCACTGTCGCGTTTTACAGTCTCTTGACGCTTCTTTTAGATCATTATATAGCAAAAGGGAACACGATGCTTTTCGTTATCCGAATAAACATCCCAGCAATAAATAGTCATATGTACACCTTATTCATGCGGCGTCTCACATGTTCAATGATGATCATTCTTGCCAATGCAACTTCTTCTTGTTTAAAACATTAAGAGCATGCGCTATTCGAGAAAAGATGAGCCTATTTTGCAGCGCATTATACCAGTGTCGTAAACATACACCAAGAGAAGATAAAATTTAAGGCTACCCTTTAGAAAGGCCTTACCCAAATGACTGGATGTTTTGAAAGATTATTTTAATGTTCAATAATAATGAAATTGTGAAACCTCAAAATGTTGTAAATAGTACGTACATGAAGTCTTTGTAGTAGGACCTTATTAACTGTATTATATACCCCTCGACTATCTACATGTATGGTCGTGGTGGTGGCATTATACATGACGTTATTAATAACTTCATTGTACCGACCCCCGGCTATATACACGTGAACTGTATTCTGAAATCAAAGTTTAATACGATTCAATAAGATTTATAAAAATCTTTTGCACTGCCGAAACTGATATATCCTCTTACAGTATTACAAAATCCACCTGAACATGTTATGAAAAGCGTTATTAAGACTATGTTTGAATTTCTTTGGGATAACAAACCAGAAAAAATAAAAAGAGAAATTATCACATTAGATTATGAACTAGGGGGGTTTAAAATGATTGATTTAAATAAATTTCTCAACTCATTAAAAGCCAGTTGGGTTAGAAGAATAACAGATGAAAATAATCATGGCGTATGGAAAGTCTTTTATGTTAACATGATGAAAAACTATGGAGAAGCCTTAATATTTGATAGTAATTTAGGAGAACAAGAAATCAAAAAAATAAGCAAAGGGAACAAATTCTTCAAAGATGTTTTGAATTCATGGAGAAAAATAGATCTAAATCTAATGAAAACCAAACAAATAAGGAAACAAATAATTTGGAATAACGTTAACATAACAAACGCAAATGGTACATTTTATTATAAAAAATGGTTTGAGAAAGGTATTAAATATTTAGAACACTGTTTTGATTATAGAAGTAATGAATTCTACACGTTTGAAGACTTTAAGTTTCTATACAACATAGAAGATAGCGATTTTCTTAAATATAATCAATTAATAACAAGTATTCCAAAAAATCTAAAAACGAAATTGTCAAAAATACCGAGACAAGATGAAGAAAACGTACTAGATGAACTTACTAACAAACATAAAAACATGTAAAAAAACAAACAATTATTATATTCCATGCAAAAAAAGACAATTACAAAGACTGATGTTAAAGCTGAAAAAGTTTGATAAACTTACTGAACAGTAACCAAATTGAATGGAAAAAGACTTATACCCAAGTATTCAAAAATACTATGGATACAAAAATAAGAAACTTTCAGTACAAATTTATAATGCGTATCATCCCAACAAACACTTATTTTATATAAATGCAAATTAGTAAATTCAAATTTCTGTGATTTTTGTAACCGACACGAAGAAACATTAGAGCACTTCTTTTGGAAATGTGATATAGTGCAAGTCTTGTGGAATGGATTAAGTAACCTATTGAAAGAAAAAAAATATATCAATTTGAATTTTCAGGATATATGCTTTGGTATAAACATCAAAAATAAATTTACTAGTGCTATTAATTTTATGATAGTAGTTATGAAATATTATATTTACCAAATGAAAAATAGAATACCGGTGTTTTGCCATTTCAAACATTATCTTACAGTCATAATAGAAATTGAACACGAAATTGCTTTAATAAAAAAAATTGAACAACACAAAACGAAATGGCAATTTTTGAATTTATATTCATAAAACATACGTCAAAATATTTCTAAAATACTAGGATGCTGTCTTTTAAATCTTTGAGTCAAACATTATTTAACAGCATAATATCAATAATATCAAGATCGACACCCATCATACCGATTTCATTAAGGGATATCATACTTTCAATTTTCTTTTCCTCCAAAAGTTTTCTTTTCTTAACTGATCATTAATGCATAATTTGACTCTTCTTTTTGTTCTCCAAAATATAACTCCTTTCTACCTTGCACTTCCGTTTCTTCTTTTCTTCTTTTATATTAAAAAACCTGTATATGCATATTACATAAAGTGTTAGAATTACTATGTCTACATTACAAAATGTTGTGTATATGCATGTTTGTTGGAAATTGAATATCAAAAGATAAAAAAAAGATTTATAAACCACTACAGTGTAGTCAGAATGTAGCAAACTTACCAAAAGCAAGAAAAGATGCACATTTCTCTTAACAAGCTGAATGAGATGCATGTAATTTATAGCGTACCCGTGCCCAAATGATAACATTTATTCAAGGAAATAGGTCACATATATTAGAAAACTGTGAAAATGTATATTTTCTTGTATTCAATTTTCAGCGCAAACTTGTATCATATAGTTGCAATAAACTTCATAACTTCGGCTGTTACACACAAATAAATACCTTTAGCCTCGCCAGATAGTTGCTTTGGCAGATTTAACAAAACACGTTCTATATTAGTATATGCAATACTGAACACAGCATAGGACAAATTCTGACTTCTAATGGAGCACTTTCTGGTATCATGTGATTGATTTTTTATCTAGAAATGCATCATATATGTAGGTCCTACATTAGTTGATGTAATTCGTTTAAAGCAAAGTGATACATATGCTTAAATGTATTTACTATTCAATCTGGTGATTGCTTTACAATACATTTGACAATGCAAACCGTACGCTTAAAATATCACACTTACATTTAAGAAAACGTTATACTTTATACTTGTACCAGAGGTTTGCCCGTCAATAAGTATGGCCCTATTTGTGCCTCCTGGTACTAGCTGAACGACGTTATGGATGATGTTGTACTCTATACTATTTCCCCGCTATAAAAAAGTATTATATTGGAGTGTATTTGTTCGACAAATATAACATTATATGACTTGTTAATTTTTTAAGAACTACTATTTCTTTTTTACTTCATTTTTCATAATACGCAATATTAATTTTCATCCAAATAACTAAATAAATATTTTTGTAAATGTAGTGAGTCAATGTGTTTGAACCATAAACTGTCTAAAACTTCAAAGCGGCATTTAAATTTAAAACATTTTGATCTTCTCAGTATTTAAATCAATAATCTGCTTAATTTCTAAAGCGGACTTGCCCACATTTTTTTTTCAATTTGGAGAATGTCATTTATTGAATAAATGGGTTTAACCTGAACATTTACTGACTGAATAGTGGAGGGATGGGGGTGTAAACAGATGATTTACAATTAATACAAAGAACAACAATCACTTTGTCAGTAGGGTAAGAGTTGCTTTTTCACTATGGACAGAGGAGCTAATATAATTAAAATGATACATAAGTTCCAAAATTCGCTGATTGATATTCAACTTATGCAAGAAAAACTCACGTATGTCCAATCAGAACCTGTTCGAATGGCGTTACAGCTTGAACTGTCCAAACACACATGATGTATAAGATTGTTTTCAATAACAATGTCGTTACCCTGAATATGTAAGAAGTCAGCTGTCTGACAAATGTTTTACTTCCGGGGATCTTCTTTAAGCCTGTTTTATTTCTAATTGAGTTACTTGAATAACATGTCTTTGCCTATCGTACGAACGGCACTTTATTAAGTTTTGAATTAAACTGTGTTTTAAAAATATTTCTTTCAAGATCAGATCATCGAGTTCAGCCGCATTTTCACTTTCATAAGCACTAAATTTAAAAGTTTCAGTCTAAGAATTTTAGGAAATTAAAATACTAAAATAAAAGCGTCTTTGAGCAATATTGAGTCATTAGACAGAGTTTGTTACTAGCTGCGAACTCAAGTTTGCAACGTTGAAGTCGTCCAAGAGTACCATTTAATTTAACAATGTATATTAGAACACATACCACGAAGAATATTGCCCCTGTCTGTCCGTTGTAGATATGGTTATTTCTACAAATATGTCCTATTCCAAACATCATAACAGCATCGTTTCCTGCTGTTCCTACACGGTCATAACGGACGATTTCATTATTTTCAAGAATGTTACCTGAAGACTCAAGAGTGTTCCTATTGCCTCCTTAGATGTGCATGTAAATGAAATAAAATAACAATAGAAATATTTCTTGTTAAACTGGTATTAGTTTCAGGAATGTCATGGAATGTCATGACATAGTCTGACTAAATAAATTAGGATAATCTTTGCCTATCTCATGTAAATCATATAGCGAAACCAACAACATACGTTTTGATTTTATACTATTTAGGTTCAGCTTTGATATTACTTCGCTTAGTGTATTATCTTAATCTTGATATATTATCTTAAACTTAGAATATAATCAAGCGTTTTAAGTAAGTAAAGTCGTGGAACATCAAACTCTCGATACGAATGCTTTACCAGATATCACAATTCCCCCGCAGGTATCATGTATGTAACATTGCGAAACTTCCGAGTCTCTGATGTCTCCGCCAAAACGTACAGCCATGTCTCCTACAAGCGTATTAAATAAATCATTATACATGCACTTGATTTACAACACATTATCATTGTAATATAAATGTGTAATTTCAATTCGAAAGGTTAGGAACTGAGCGACCTTTTACTTGAAATCTAATATCTTTTTAGTATACTAGTGACAGCTTTTATTTCAGCTACTATCCAATGTTGATACATGTAAATGGCTTTTTTTAATTGAATGTTCTTCTAATCTCTAAGGTATCACATAAACAAGTTAGAATTCTTTCAGCTGAAAACAATAAAAATATCATTCAATTTATTACCCGTATTTCGGATTTCTAGTTTTTCCAGTTTTATTTTTTTCACATTCGGAACATAAATGCCTTGTTTTCGACAGATTTCGAGCGTGAAGTCCTCCAATCGAACGTTCGAATTTTGAACCCTACAAATACAATATTAATCGATTATGTCGTAAACAAATGCGTACCGATTAGAAATCAACGACGAGCAATGACATTTCTTTTTTTCCTTAATACTCTATAAATGGTCATCTCTATTTAGCAGTAACCTTCCTAAAGCATCAAATACGATTATATCCCTATTTAAGATAGCCCGCGGGTTTCCCCCAGAAATCGGGTCATTTTTTTAAAAGGCGACGCAGATTAAAGATATTTGCATGACAACCCTGTGACTAATTGACTGTAGTAGAAATAATACGGTGAAGTGATATTGGAAACTGAGTTAAAAGCGCCACCTAGCGGGGAGGTATATTTTCGTCAATTTTCGTGTTATTTTCGATATATCTCTGTCTATGCAGATAACGAAACAATCTAACTTTCATAAATGCAATGTCGAATCATTAATCTATCTGAAAAATAAAAATATCTAATAAAAATTGACCCGATTTCTGGGGGAAACCCGCGAGCTACCTTAACACATATCATGTGACCACCAACTCTGAGTGACATTTTTATGCATCCGTTTGCTGACTGTTAAAAGCAAGCTTAAGTTTATGTTTACATAATTAGGACACACACATGCGTTGTTTCTTTCCGATCCTAATTTATTTTGCTTGTAGACTCCTTTAGACTTTAAACCAGGGATATTGATTCTTCAGGCCATAAAGCGTAATGATAACAGTGATGAACTATTTGTCAACTCACCAGATGCAGTCAAGGGCCATGGATATATAAATGATGTCCGATGATTTGACATTACCATTGCTGTCCGGCAACCACATATACAACTTCCCCGTGTCCCTGTCCATATAATATTCACCCTGAAAATATTACAGATTCAGGTAACTTGTGTTAAAGCGCATGTAGCGTTCAGATTTTTCTTGGTAGAGACCACTATTACGAACGTCTGTAAGACCCAGACCACTAGCATAGGAGCTATTATCTCAGCGTATAGTTAGTAAGTACGTCAACTGTAACAATGTTTGGGTCACAAAAGGTCTGCTTACCGGTTGGTCAAGCTCAGAGAAAATGTTAATGAATCGGAAATAGCCACCCTCGTGTGTACTTTTTCCAGGAACGTACTCTTGCAGGTGACCTGAAAGAATTGACAGAAACACTACTCATTTTTTTGTAACTTTATAACCAGTTTATATACATACACATGTATACACGAACGTAAATCTGAAAGTGATTATAGCTGAATAACTTATTTTCAGGATGAATGTTTAACTGTACTTGAAATTAACTCTAGTTAACAGCTAATCATTAATAGAAAAGCGTTACAAGAAATGTTTATTGTCTGTTCTTGATACGAAAGTGATCCAAATGTGCAGTATAGTGTTTGGTGAATAAGATACTGATTAACCACAAGAATTACTTAGAGGATAATACACGGCTGTGCCGGGCCGGGACGTGATAATCGGCCCGCTTGAAGCATAATGGCACGAGGGCTTTAGTCCGAGTGTTATTATGCTACTGAGGGCCGATTATACGTCCCGGCCTGTCACAGTCGTGAATTAACGTCTATAATACATATCTTTCGTTTTTAATCAGTATTCTAGCATACAATGTGCAAAACTACTAGATACATTGTGCTAGAAAAATAAAAACTTAAGTGTAATTCACAGATCATGTTCATTTAGTGATTATGATTTAAAGTTTGTGTTTTCCTCACTTGACGGCCATTCCTTGAAGATTTTATCGTTACGCGTCATCTTTTTCCTAGTGTTGATGATATTCTTTACTTTCGATAAACTCGTTTGTATCTTGTAACACTCATAATTGAATATCTATTATCTATCACTTTGTTTTAAATGATCTCTTTTGATCGCGATTCAATTGATTTCTCGCTAGCGGCCATTTTATTCAAGAGATGACGTCATTTGTAGCCGTTGACGTCGCATATCCCAATACTGAGGGCCGATTATCGCATAATTATATCGATTGTTACATAAAGACAAATTGTAACCTGGAGCAATATCGATATTTATGTAACTGGTCACCGATTAAAACGTTTTAATTTTAAAGCATAAGCAGCAAAATTAATATTAAATACCAAACATTGACTCAAAGCATTGCCTCTTTCATCACAATGGAGCCCCAATTTTGAATCAATGTTGATATTTTATTACCACATTTTATACACACACAGTGAAGGCCTTCATTGACTATCTGTATATTTTGTCATTTTCGTTTTACTAAAAGTAGTGTGTAATTAAAATACATTTCATACATTTGTACGTCGGCTACTACATTTGTACATAGAACGATATTTTATCATTATGCATATGAAGCGACATGTTATACTATCTGTATTCTAATATGTCAGCGTGGTTTTGCTAAAACAAAAATGATTGTTTTCTAGATTTCCCCATGCTGTTACGCTGCTTTTAGGGATTGATATTACAGAAATATTTGAAAATATTTGAGTTACATGCCTTTCCTGATGCCATGTGGTGGCTTCGTAGCAAGTGTAACTGTCATTGTTTTTGCATCTAGCGAGGTAACGTTAACTGCACCGTCAGTCCATCCCGCAAACCTTTTGCGTTACAGAGTACAACAAAGTATAATAGAGACGAGTACAATTGAGCATTTGCTGTAAACTCTTATTTTCATCAAAGGTTTCCATACAATAGGGAGAAAACAAAATATCAGCTTGATGTGTGCTAGTTAAGTATAACATAGTTATTCGAACAGAAAGAAAGAAGAACAACTGAACCCGAAGTAAAATGCCTATAATTAGATAATTGAAAGCAATGTTGAATTATGGGGTTCATACGTGTGCGTGTAGCAATAGCACAAACTCATCACAGGAAAATAAACAAGAATAGAAATATGATGCATTTATTGCTAATAACGGAAACGATGTTTAATTTACCAGAATCCATATACCCATGGATCATGTTCGTTATGCCATGACTTGGGCACCGTAGAATTGTAACGAAACCGGAGCCCATTTTGTCCATCCGGAACATCGACAATGTCCAGGTATCCCTGAAATTTGGAAAAGCTGAGTGTATTCTTACTGAAACCAAACTAAGAGTATTAATAATACTTTTCCACTGCGACAGTTCTTCCAACCCCTATCTTAAGAAATGTTTATAGTAACAACATTGATCAGCCACTTTCTAGGAAAAAGTTGTTATAAGTAGAGCTAAAATGAGGTCATTTTGGATAATGCAATAATTCTCGCCAGCTTCCCCAATTTTTCAGCAAATTCAATACACATGTAATAACATTTTGTTTTGTTCTAAGACATTATAAAATACGAAAAACTAATCTTGGCAAATGTATTTACGTCATTCGGCCATCTAGCCAAATGAAGGGCTTGTCCATTATAAAACACCTCCAGCGGTGACTTTCGCTTAACATTTGATCCGTACACTTCCATCTTTCCAAAGTCAGTGATGTTCAGGTCCCGAAGATTTACGACACGTACCTATAATGTTTAATCAGTTATAGTCAAGACTACTATAGAAAATCAATAACCGCTATAAATCAAAGGACTGAAAGTGCTGGAGGATCGATTGTCTCTGAACAACACAGTCTGCACACATACATGTGTAAATATCCGGACAACATAGACTGTACACATACATGTGTGAATATCAGAACAACCCTTGCACAAGTAAAGTTATAAACTGGAGACACAACTGTCCACAAATTTTGACCTTTCACCATTTGTGTAAACTTTACTTTTGAGATAGGAACCCATGTGCTTACATTATGTCATTCAGTGACTATGTTCAACTACCCTATGAAGTATTAAGCTGTGAATCGTAACTGAGAAATGGATTTTGACAGAACTGAACTGAAAATTTATGGTTTGAACAATTTTATATGTCATTCAAAAGTTATGGGATATGCCCATAAGGTTGATTGTCTTGTGCGAATTAATTTTAATTAATTTAACGTCGCACCCAACAGCTAAGGTCACATTGCAACTTCCGGCTTTCATGGAGGAGGAAGACCCTGGGTGCCAATTCCAAGTATCATAATGTGGGTGTCATTTAGAAACTCCAAGGGTCATACTCTTAATTTATTGTAAAAATAATAAAAGGCATGATGGTCGATACGAAATCAGACGACAACGACGACGCAATAGGGTCAAAATTAGACATATCCCATACCGGAAGCGTATTTTATCAACAATTTATCTTGCATTTCGAAGCGTTTTGAGAGGTTTTAGTAATTTGATCATACATATTTTAATTGCGTCATAGAAGACGCTCTTTGCTATTTCTGTTGCGTCATTGACAAAATGAGTGCGTCAAAACCACAGAAAACGCGCTCTCGCGGAAACATTGAATTTAGTGTATCCGGTGTAGCGATGCGTATTTCACGGGTCTTACATTTCTCATGTCACACCGGTCTGACGATAAAAACCGCGTAGGAAAATAGTTCTATACAGAACAGATACCTCGTTGATTTAAGTTACAAATTATAAGAAAAACAACAATATAATATTATGCTATTCTGTTATGTTTTGATATTATTTAGATCTGTTACTATATAATTTTTAAAACAGAGGACAGTAATATAGAACTACTTTTCGGTCGTATTCGACAAAAATTTGTGTTAAGAGTTCGGCCGTAAGGGTCTGAAATACTCTGTTAACTTTGGATACGATTGAATAAATTCAATCGATCCAAAAAGCATCATTTAACTGGATCAATTTGCCAGTTACACAATAACTGGAAAAGTAATTTAAATTCATAGTTTGCATTCAATAACTAATAAAACCTCTACATTATAACTGGTCAGGTTCAGACGGAACATATTGCAATATCTTTGTGGCTGTAACTTTTGAGTGATATGTAATACATCACTGAATGATGCATGCTAAAAAAATCTTGTGGTTTTACAATGGAAACTTTAATTGTTAAAGCGACTGCACTCCAAATTCTTAGTAAATTTTAATTTTTTGGTAAAATCAATATATATTCAATTTGTCAGCATCAATATTATTTTCTTTGTGTAAGAGCTAAAAATAAAGGTAGAAAAAAATATTTACCCGAGCCAGGTTTTGAACTCGGACCTTTGCGCTTACAAAAAATTTACAATTGTTTTCTTGAAATTGAAAATTTTCTTTTTTTAGCGTAACTTGTCCATCTGAAGTGCAGTCGCTTTCAAAAGACAATGTGACTGAATTCATTACTACGGAAACTCGGTACATGTATAAGTCTTCATGATAAACATATCAATAAAATAAGGATGCATTAAACTGACCATGGGAAAAGAAGACAATTTGGAAACAAATTTTCAATAGAATAGAAGGCCTGTTTCAGAAGTAACTATTTTAAGATCAGGCGTTAATAAAGCGCTGGCTGTTGAGCATTTTCATACAGAATGCAGAGATTCGTAACGTGTAGTGCAGAGACATCAAGAACTCAAAATTATGCATCAGAGTGTTCAAACGGCAGAAGCTATGATCAAAGCAAGCGAGAAAAATATTTTTAAAAAACCATCAAACTGAAATATGTGTTTCTTTAAGTGTGGAACAGGCAGGGTGATAAGTCAAACGTACAATTGAAGGTCAACTGATAACACTTGTGACATCTTCTTTTTCATAAAATATTTTACATGCTATATAATTATAGTTTCATTTCTATATATTGGTGTGATAGTATGCGTGTTTTTTTTTCTATAAAACGTTTATCAGTGAAACTATCTTGACACTATCGAAAGCCATAAATATATCGTATTGTACTATACTTCATAATTAAATTCATAAAAACTGGCCGTGGACAATTTACATAACTGTTTAGACAAAAACACAAAGCATTTGTACGAAAATCAGACGCAGTGATTATAAAAAAAATTTATGCTCGAATTTTGTGCTCAAACATTAAATCAAGACAATATTAAACATCTAAAAATGTATATATTCAACAAAAATATACATCATTGTATCTTTTGATTTTATCAAATTCAATCATCCAAAGTGGTAAATCTATGTGACTGTAAGCAATGGAATAGTATGGCTGTGTAGTATAATGTCTATAGTTAAATTCTCCTAAACTGTTGTTATTGACTTTTACATTGTAATAGCCGCACTCTTTTAGTGCCGTGCTTCTTATTAACAAAGACAGTTCCGCATTCTGCAAAACTAAAACAAACCAAGAAATACACTTTCTTACTTGTATACTTGTTTAAAATTAAAAGTTTAGCTGTTTTTATCTTGTCTACAATATTGGTTAAAGGCACAGAAACTTTGCCTTGCCAAAAACAAAACGCATATTTCTTAGACAATGATGTATATTTGTTATAATATATATTTTAACATGATTTCGAGAAAACACATTTAAAGTTGACATGACAGCTTATATCAGACGGTGATGAATTAAATTTAATATGCACGTTTCAGTACTCACATGAGAACGTGCATTAGCAGGTAGTCTTGAAAGTACAGCATGGTCTGTCACAGGTTTGATATAAGAGTTTGGAATTCGCCGACCTCCTGTCTACAAAGTGAATCTATTGCTGTACTAACAAAATGCTATCTTGAAAACATAAACATAAGAAATTTATGCAGTTACATTGAAATGTTTCTGATATAAAAACTAATATTATAGTAAGCACAGTTTGTTTATGTGCTACTCTCTCATTTATTATGTATTGTATTAATAGGGCACACAAACATATTATTTTCAATATTATAGTGTTTCAACGCGTCGATTACAGTTTAGAAATTTACGAAAGTATGCCAAATTCTTGCATCACATACCACGTGTACTTCCTGGCCCCTGTATGAGCGCATTACAGTATTCGCTCGATATATATGTAGGGTTTTGTCCAAATCGTGGTATCCGTGCATTAACTCAATATATGCCGCTATATATATATAACATATCAAATGATATAAATTCTAGAATGATAATTCTTACAAATAGAACAGGAACGGATTTGAAAAAGTAATGACAAAGCATATACATGTATTGATAATAACAAAACGTACAAGTGAATAAGAAACATTGTATGATTTTATTACATTTACCAACGACTAAAATAAAACTCAACAATATCTTTTTGTTTGCATATTTCTGCAATTTTGCATTTTGTCTTATTTTTCTGTTTTTTATGTGTAAGAAGTTATATACTTTGTACAGGCAAATGGTAAACGGAACTTCAAACAGCATTAGCTTTCTCCTTAAGGACCTGAGAAGTAGTTTTCAACTTCTGATGATCTGTTATATGACTTTGACGTTTCACTAAACAAGTATTTTGTTTCAATAAATGAGAATTATGTGACGCGTTTCAGAAAGATCTCTTTATAACAATAACACCCCTATATTTTTACTAAATATCTGCTAAAGTGAACATCACATACTGGTAAAGTCTGTGAACAGACATGTTGATACGTCCGTCTCGTGACTGTTTTCTAAACATTTGACAAGGCTGTTTAAACTTACTTGCATTGTTATACTGTTTATTACTTGCTAGTGCCAACGCTTTGGATATAGTTTTCACTGCAGTTTTATCTGTGTGTCTGCATAAAACGAAAAGAAACATCTTATTAGCATTAGTTGAGTAAAACTATTTATTATAACTGAATATACTTGAACTTTATTAGCTGCCTTGTCCGACATTCAAATGTGATAACCTGTCAATGTTATTATTGAGGTATTGAAACTGATATTAAAGTTTGTTTAATGAATTATCAAAATTTCAGAAACGATGTAAGGGGTTAAAAGTCTATAGAGTGGTGGAACCTATGCTGGCAGTATCCCTATGCTGGAGGTATCTCCGAGAAACGGCTATTTACAGAAAAAAACAGATTAAGACATATTTTTCAGGGTATATTCAGCATTGACAGTCGATGAAATGCTTTTACAGCAAACGTAGTGATAGTTGCGCGTGCACCTCTGGGACGTCAGAGCAGCCGATACAGTTGTACTATATCCATTTCGCTAGAAAAAATCTAAAATATAGACATCAAAATCACCCACTTAGCATTTTTTATGAAGCTTATTTCTTTGTATAAAAACTATATATTCTATGGAAACTGCTACAATTTCATCGTTACAAAAAATCATTTCAAAATTTACCACACCTTTTTCCACGGCTGTCTAATTTTTGACATATTGCGCGAAAGTTTTGCAACAAGATGCCCTGTATTTTAACAGCGATTTTAAGTAATTTCTTATCAAGATCAGTTTTATAACTATATGTCTGTTTCATATAATGCATTTTGAATGAAAATATAAAAATTATGAAACTCCTAAGCGAATAGCTACGCATGATATTCATTTTACTGGCTATCGTCACGAATAACGGATACGTTTCCCTGGGGTGTGTGGCTGTGCCTGTACTACTCCGCTATACAAAGAAATGTATGCGATGGAATGTGACACCTGGATGCACTATGAGTGTTTAACTGTTTGCCAAACAGTTAAAATATCAATGTCGATCTTGGTATCGTCACTAAGATAAAGTGGCTATGTCTGAGGTGTTCTAATACATTTTGGTTTGTAAATCGTTAGTCCCTTTTACAGCTGTTGAAGTAAACAATTCTGTTGCTGCAAGACAATAATTATTTTGCAGAAAATAGACATAGTGAATGAAAGACCATATGTTCATGATATAGTCGTTTGTGTGCACAACTAAAATCATTGTGTTGTAAATGTTTATCTCTTGTAAGTTAATATTAAAGCTCTAAAAACTGTTTCCACCCTGTAGGTTGTCAAATATAGCATACCATCAGCAGTGGTTCCCTTCCGGGTAAAACGCTTGAAATGTTGATGATAACCAATTTGATAAATTTTCAAAACATTATTTTGTTGATCACTGTGATATAAGTACAAATAAAAACAATATATAGATATATAACTGTTAGCAGTCACTCATGTATAACATGAAATACTGTTATGCTATCTAAAAGTTTTACAATACAACACATTGACGTCAATTAATTTTAATATACATCTTTCGTAATCAATTTCAAGTGCAAAGTTACAAAAATCCTGTGTATGCCTTACCCATCACTGCTATCCGATCCACTTGGACTTACAAATATATGAACATCACAAGTTGATAAACGAGTGTGAGAGAATGCTAACAGAACCCAGTATAGAATCCGTTGTTTGGACATGTTTCTGAAAGACAAATTGTGCCAGATTGTGACAAAAGCCATAGCATTTTAAACATTTGAGAAAATCATAAATCGTAGATGATGAGGCTAACTAATAAGTTATATCCGAACAAGAAAAGCCTGAAATTTTTCTAAAACGGGAAAGGTCTGATTAAATGTATTTACCTTCTTTATTTAGTTCCACTTGCTGTGTGGTGTAAAGAACTATCGTAGCGGTGTTAAAACGATGTACAATAAGTTGATAAGTTGGAGATAAGGAAAACAAGAGGTTCACGATTTTGACAATAGCACAGTTATATAAAGCTTCTTGAAGTATAATCTGAACAATGTGTTTTCCATCCTAGAAATGAAATAAGACTGATAATGAATGTCTTAAAAGTAGTTTCATAATAAAACAGCTACACTCGGAACAAAGAATTAGGAGCATCTTACATTTGAATCTTAGCAGAATCTCTTTCTTGTCTTTCCTGCTAAGTCAATATCGAGTTATAATTACAAGTAGTGATTTGGAAATAGGTTTAACCATTGAGTGACACTCTTGCCAAATTATAGCATTACTTCCATAAATTTATAAAAGAACCATGCAATATCGTTTAAAAATCAATCATGGTGTTCATTCTCGCATTGTGAGCAATTTACTATATAATTATGAGTGAAATCAGCAGATTCGTTTCAAAATAACACCAAAAGCAACGTGACTTCAAGAAGAACAATGTTTTCGGTGACGTCAAAATAATGACTTAAAGAACGGGCATTTCACGGCGTGATTTTAAGATACACGTATCTATGGGGCATCCCGAAACTGTGATTCAACTTGAAATACAAGAATTACACGCAGTTTTGATGATAGTTTAGGGAAATGTTATGGCAATTCAATTCGTATCACTTGTACAATTTTCACACAACGCGTTTGCCCTTATTGTATTATGTGAACATATGCAAGTGTTATTTTAACAGCTAAATTTGTGAAAGTCATCTAACGTGATAAACCGTCTATGATGTATCACACTCGAGCTTTTCTTTTCGTATATGTGACAATACTCTAGAAATATTATAATTTGTGCTCAATCACATTTTGAAAAATCTTTTAGTTGCTATCTTATATGATACAATCCTCTCTTTAACCCCAGAACACTACAACGTACAGTTTATTTAGACAAATGGCAAAGAACCTGCTTGTAGCATGCATAGCATCTGAACAGTTGGCTTTAAAATATATTGACTTGTTAAGGAAATATGACGACTAGTCCGACGATTTTAAATTGAGGAAAGCCAAAAGGAGACCGGACGTTTGCTGCATTCAAGTGCATAATCACAGAACAAAGTAAAAAACTATAATGTGGAAACACAATCGTTACAATCATGTATCTATGAGTTTTAGCATTGGTCATTTTCACTAAATTGCTATGCTAGGCAAAGTTATTTGCTACGAGTACCAATGTATATGGCTAATACAAAATAGATTCCAGCACTTATATTACGTTTTTCACTCGTTATGCTATGCACAATTAATGCCGAAGTAATGACTAAATACCAGCCAAGCAAACTATAGCAGAGGAAAACCAAAGCCAACACATATTTACTAGTATATTACATGTGTAAACTGAAACAAACCAAAGGCTAAGACTGCCAAATGCGAGGTAAAGTAGATATTTACTCTGTCCTAGGACAATACCTATGCAACAAAGCAAAACATAATTGCTACTTAATGTCAGCCACAATACTGTGCATGATTGACACCGACCCACGGATTGCAAGACCCCGCTCAGCGAAGATGCCGAAAATGTGTTATGGAACCGGATTCCGCGTTCGATTTTGAAATAGGACACCAAAGATGTGATTTATACTCTTCAGATTTCTTTCCAGAAACACTTCGTTCCCAAAAACATTCCAATCGAAAAATCGTGTTCGGCTTTGAGTATCACGAATAACTGGAAAGCATAAATCAAGAAAACCTTAACTACATACATGTACACATTTATGGTAATTCACGTTCACGACCGAATTTATCATGTGATGTTTTGAAATGATGTGCAATTCAATTCTATACATCATTTAAGAATTTTAAAGTGTATAATACAGAATGCAGATCAAATTATTCTGCTGTAAATGATATATATAAATTACGAATAGACACAAACTTTTCAATGATATGCTACCGTAATTTTATAATCAAATGCTCGAAGTTCCCAATTCATACATGTGATGAAATCCGTTCCTGGAACAAAAAATGACTCCTCGATACAATTTCATTCCGTATCTTAAATGTTTGGTTTAAAGGAAATCAAAGCAGTCATTTCCATATGTTTAAATGATTTTTAATCTTTGCGTGCCACACATGGAGGTGCCTCAGTTATGATAGTAACTAAAAGTTTTTCTAAGCTGTACAACGCCATTCTAGTAACATAGAAACTACCAGGAATAGCAAGTTTGTTCAAGATAATAAAAACTTTCTTATTCTAATCAAAATTTCTGTTATTATGCATTAAATTGATTCGATCAATACCAGACACTTTAAAGTTCACATTCTAAACTTGCAGAAGCTAAAGGGATGGCACGTTTACTCGATAATTTGAGCTTGACTTGAGTTGGGATTGAAACCATTCGATTGAGCAGTTTGCACGTGTATTGCAGTTTATATTCATTTATTGGCTGGATCTCACCGCATGTACTAAAGCAACTAAACATAAAGACCTATACATTAGGCAAGAATCAAAACTGATTTTTGTTTTCAATTTATTATTTGTCACTTATATTAACATGAAATTCAGTAACTTTTTGTGTTACGTTATGGGTAGGTCATGCTTGCAGGTGTCGGGCGGTAGGTCGCGGTGACGGGATATTTTGGGTTTGAACCACAATACGTCCAGTAATACTCAGCACGGTGAAGACAGGAGAACTCGATTTCGTCTGTATCCATATCAAACAAATGGCATATAAATATACAAAGTTTTTCAAAAATTGTGCTTGGAAATAATTGCATGTATATGTAATACAGTTAAACTAAAACAATATTCTTTAAATTTCCAACGCAAAAATTGCGAGTGTGGAACATGAACAGACACGTCTAATCTAAGATGGAATAATAAATATCAACGTCTGAAATGCCACTGCAAATAGCTTAATGATTTCAACTTTCAGTATTGCACGAAATATACTTCATAGGTAAACGATATAATGAGCACAACTAGAGAAAAGAAATATTCACCTGTGTAGTATTTACTTGCTCCATCAGCATCATAAAATATCCTGTGTACATCTGTGTGAGCTGGACAGCGCTCCATTGTAATCCAACAGCCACCACCCGCAGTGCGTTTTGCACCTTTAAAGGATATGCACTAAGTAAAGTTCATCAATTTCTTTTATGTAATGTAATAAATTTTATGCCACGACCAATAAACAGATATACTCGCTAATTATTGAACAATATGTAGAGGATAAGTGTTGGTTTCGGTGTAATATCACGTTATAATTTCACCGAGTGGGCACCAAAAGTGATATTTTCACGAGTGGCGCAGCCAACCAACGATTTTTCTGTTTATTCAATGGTTAACACTTTTGTTGAGTTTGTTTCTATAAAATTTGGAAATCGCAGGAAACATCATCAGAAAACATAGCGCAAATGACGTCATTTTAACGACGTCATCGTCGCATGGTTTTCAGCATTAATTACGCTCGGTATACTTTTTGACGTTCATCCGGGTTAACGATTGCAAAGACAGTGAAAATAGAAATGGTAATCCACTGTTTCAAAACTGTGGATTATCACTTTTATTTCACTGAGAAAACATGAAATAATTCGATTTCTTTTTTTTTTTTTTTTGCAATCCGGGAAAGGTCTGATTCCCTCCTTCTTCCTTGTAATACATTCCTCATTTCATGACAGCGATGTTAACACAGTGCGGTGGATTTACCAGTTTTAAGCGTTTAGATATGTAGTAAGTGATTTGATATTTAATTTAAAAATTGTTACAGGACGATATATAGAGTAGACGCTTTGTGCGACCTTTAACGGCGGCCGTTGCCTTTGGTTCTGTGTTTTATGCTTTACATTGCATTACAAGGCTACTTGGTTATAGGCTACACTTATGTTTAATACTACAGTAATGTATTTACCTGTTGGTAGGTAGATAGCGGTTATTGGATATTTTGGACTCTTTCCACAATAGTGCCAGAAGTCTCGAGCACGAACCAAGCATCCCTCCTCGCCAGGCTTTCCTTGCCCTACAAACTGGTACTTGCCGATTGAATTGCCGATAACACCAATAGATGAGCTATTGTGTTTCGGACATCCATATGTTGCTACCATACATCCTTTGCCACCAAGTGTTGCTGACCCTAGGGTATATTTATATAACTTGAATTTACAACCATTATGAGTTTTAAAACAACAAGCGGGGAAAGCAGAAAGGAAATTATACCAATGCTTCTATTTACAACTAGACACTGTTAGAAAGTCTGCTCAAAATGCATCTGCGAAACAAAACAAGCACTTTTTCATTGTTTAAAGGCCGACCCTAGGATTGTTTCTAAAGTGGGACTGTCAAGAGCTCCGACAGGAGCAGGTTGAAGAGACCGATTCAGATACAAGGAAATTTGGACAACAGACCATAGCTATGCAGGAATAGAAACATTGGTTCTATTACGTGCCCAGTGCATAGCACTGAAAAACACGACACTACCTCTGGGTTTCTAACTAGTTAATATCTAGATTGGTTTGAAACACTAAAAAGCGTTTCTAAAATTATCCACTCGACCACCGCACCGAGCAATTTTTACAGACCTGTTTACCTGTAAAAACGTTTTTGATAGTAGATCGTTCGATAGAAAAGACAGTGACGCTTATTGGAAATAGAAGATGAAACGGAATCTGACAGGATGTCTGTATGGAAAAATTTGCTGTTTATTTAAATCTATAGATTGATGGAACGAGATCTACTCTATAACTGTTCAATGAGCTGACTTCACAATATAACTATGAGCAGAAACAGACAAGAACCATAACTGTAAAATGAGTCACTGTGTAATATTTGTAACTCTAGCATGAATAATTCAATTTTGACTTATTCCATTATTAGACAAGTCCTAGTATGCAACAAAACTTTAAATCTTTCAAGAAATTTTATTTAAACTTTTATTATTGGTAGATTGTTAACTAGAAAATATGTAGTAATTATGACGCCAACTTCTCAAATGTGATGCTTTCAAAATTATAGTGTATCAAATACTTTAAAGCGAACATTAAATCAATAGAACGTCCAAAATGAATAACTGCCATTGTACATTATGTACACTTGGGTGTTATTATAAAATAAATATGATGCCATTGAAAGTACCAATGAATTAAGGTAACTTGTTATATTTAAAATGAACTTTATATTGATATGATACTGTTATTGCATTTCCTCATGGACTAATAATTTTTCATAAATAGTGTTATAGTAATTAAAGTTAAACACTGTTATTGCATTTTCTCATGGACTGACAATTTGTCGTTAATATTGTTACATTAAATGAATTTAATAAACAGACATTATTTTACTGGTTTTTACCAGTAGGTCCATAAATCGCCACCACCCATTCATTTGCATTTGATCCGCAAAACTCCCACTTTTCTAAAGCCTGTCGGAAACACATGGTCTCATTGTCGGCAGCATGTCGGTACCTCTCACCATGCATGTCCCTGTAAGTCCCAATTTCTTTGACATGACTTTTACATCTCGTGACATTAAGCCAACAACCTATCGAAAGAAACAGATTTCAAATAGAATATTTTTTATTAATTATTATGTTTAAATGTTACACAGGTGAATGAATTTATTTATATAAAGAAAGGCAACAAACAAAGAACATGCACTAACTGCAACTTAGATTTCACCGACATTTGGCCAGCTCTTCGCCAAGTATAAAAGTGAGGACTACATAATAATGCCATAATGTCACATGCCGCAAAACAAGCACAATAAAGCAAGTTGAACCCATGACTTTCAGTCATCTTAGCTGACTGCAACTATTCGCTTTTAACAGGTTTGCGACATGCAAACATCTTACATTTAAGAGCATGCAAAGAACAAAAATATGCACTCCCCACCTCATGTAGAGTGTTTAGATTTAGAAAATTAATATTATTATTATTATGTGTATTGCGTAGCATTAATGTTGAATTTGGGTTTGTTTAATATCATTTTAATGAACTAAGCATTTGCTGTAAAATTTGGAAATGCTTGTTGATATTAAATTGTTACGAGGAATTTGTTGTCATATATTTTGCCATGTTAAAGTTTGTAGTTTTCAAACCCTTAAAACTGGAAAACTCCCCCAATAAAACGAAGCGGTGATATAAAGACTCTGCACTATGTTGATAATTTTCTTTGATAAGATAAAAATTGCTACATATTGAAACATTTCCCCAGAACAAACGCCTTATAAATAAAAGTATAAAAATAAAACTTCTTTAAGGGAAGTATTTAGTTTGGTTTTATTTATCTATATCTTCTCTAGTTGTATGTTTTAACCATTCCAGAAAATTGATGTTTTGGTGTTGAAATAGTTACTCAGTTATTTGAGTGTATTGGTAAATTCACTAATTATCATTCTTGTCCTCCGATGCGTTCGTTATCATGTCAGTATAACTAAGTCATGGTCAAAGTTAACATCTGCAATCACTACTATTTATAAAGTTCAAATTCCAAACCTGTAGCATAAAATAGATCAGTAGGTCAAGTGGCCTCGGGCCGGGTCCATATTGGACCAACAGGATAATGATTTAAATATTTTTGTTACTAGACCATTGACAATGCTACCAGCCAAATACCGAAGTTTTGGGCCTTGTGGTCCAAGAAAAGAATAGTTTTATTTACCTACATACATGTATCGCTATGTCAAATCACGTAAGCCCCGTTGCGGCGTCGATTTAGACCGGAGGGTTATAATTTCTACAATCTTTGTTTAGGACCATTTGGCAATGTCCACTGTCAAATATCTATGCGTTTTGCTATGTAATTTGAGACAAGAAGAATTTTTTAAAATCCTATAAAGGCAAATGGAAAACACGGTGACTCCTGGGTCTGAGTCAATTTAGTTCGGATATCATGATTTGAACAATCGTGGTAGAAGTCTATAAGACGATTCTTATTGCCATATCTCTAAGTAATTGTTGGTTTAGTTTTTGACAAGAAGAAGATGATTTAGCTAGTTCCCTATATAACTCGTGGCTTGGTCAGTTTTGTCACGGTGTTCATGATTGGAACATTCTTGTTCTTGGTATAGAACCACTATAAAATGTTTTAAAGTTTACCCTTTATAAGCATATGCAGTGTTCTATATGTTAATCAAGTGACCCCCCAGGCGTGGTCATGATTTTAACAGCTTTTGTAGTGGTCCCCTAGGCAATGCTACTGCAAACATATTTTCTCTGGGCTTTGTAATTTGAAACAAAAATATTTCAAAAGTTTTCCTATAGAAACCTTTGTAAATCAATAGATTCCCTGGGCGGATTAAATTTTGACCCGGGGGTCATGTTTGAACAATATAAATAGAGGCCCCTCTCTTCGATGTTAATTTCATCTGAAGGATGTCTGGAGAGCGATTAATATAAGCGTTTAGAGATTAAAGAAGTTGGTATATTCATAACGACATCACTTTATCACCACGATATTCAGTTATCCGAAAGAGTATTTTATACATAGCTTCATGTTTTGATTTTTACCTTTTATTTGTTTCAGATTCGTTGATATAACGCTCATAGAGTGCCTTTAAATGAAGGAAGTCATTTAAATGATACCTGTTTCTTCCACTTGATATATATGGTTGCCTGCTGAGCCATCAGGTAGATATGAAGCAACCGGATAAACTTTCGGTGGAGGATTAGTTGCACACGGTTTTGAGGAAACTGTTGCATTTACCAGATGCACACGTCCTTCGAATAAATAATAAAAACTCTATTATTATTAAATTTTTCTACACGGGCTGAAATACTTTTAAATCTAACAAGTTATTTAATTATGTGGAATAATTATTATAAATTCTAACATATCACTATTGTCATAATTTATACTGTTTATCGTATTCTTTTCATTAATTGTAATGTATTTGTAAATGCCAAGTTTTTGCTCTTCAGCTTGTAGATGCTCTGAATTATATATATATGACCTAATGACCAACCGATCTATCATTTGTCTTAACAATCATCTTCTGTTTGACTAGTGTAACACCAGAGACCGTAAGGAAAAGCATTTTAAGTATGTGAAAGTATGACTACACTTTCGAGGGAATTAGGCAGTGAGTTTTATCTGTTTCATTTAGGTATTTTCTTTAAAAGGCAAACATCATTTAGATTGTCAAATCATTCAGAAATATGAGGTTACTAAGATCCTTGTGTTTAGTGAATATTCAGACAACTCTGTATAATGGTGTGTTGAAAACAGCCTTAGATGTATATACCTCTATTGAGATAGGTCGGTCCAACTGGTGTTAGTAAGGGCCCTACTGTGTTTGGCGCTGGCGGTTGCTTGAAATTAACCTGGTTAGCCCATGTGCTAGCATAGCATCGCACCCTGAGATCTCTGTTCGTTATGTCGTAATGGTCAATGCTTCCTGCTGACTACGATTTAATAAGAGTATTGATGCGCAAAATGTTTGATGTGATAGATACATGTATATCATACAACTTTTGACTAAAATATTCCATTTAGTTTATACTTTTTCGTAATGATGCATTTACACTTAAATACAGAAATTCCATTTCGCAGATATTTTCGGGGAGAAGTTTGTAATGTTGTTAAGAACTTATAGATGAGAATTATGCAAAAGTATTGTTTACTGCTGAATAGATTTGCATTATTTAAGTTAAATTGAAAAACATACTAATCCAGTTTGACTTATGTTGAAGTAAGTCGACTCATTTGCCCGTAGTAAGCTCGGAACTCCTCCGATGAACCTTGCAGATCGATACGGGTGTATGTATACTAAATTCTTGACTATCTGATTTCCTGAAAAATGATTACTTTATTGCAAAATATAGATTACTATAAGAGGCAACCTTCAAAACTGGTGTCAAATTAAATAACTCCAAAAGCGTAAAAAGTAGAATATTTCCTAAAAGTTTAAGTTATACATTCCCGGCATTATCGGTAAAATCAACTTTTGAAAATACGTTGCACTACCGCAAACCATTCATTAATCTATGTCGAGTTGTTGTTGAACAATTAATGGGTGGACAGCGATTTATTACAGAAGGCCTCTATGCTGATTAATTGTGGTCAAATGATACATGTTTCAACATATATTGTTCTTAAAATTTGTACTAATTCAAAAATTGCAATAAAAGTTTCAAATTGTTATTTAATGAAGTGCACGTACAATATTAACCATTATTTGTAAAAGGTAGTTTTACCTCTAAATTGTCATTTTGTATTTATCGGTAAAGAAACATTTTTTGAATTGAGAAACTAACGCTGTAAGATACATTTTAATTGGTTATACCAAATGAGACAGGCCAATAAAATACTCATGCGTATTTAGTCATTATTGAATGTGTTTATGGTTTTAGCAAAGAAATAATTCATATCTAACAACATAATATGCTGTTGACGCGACACTTTTGTTAATTATAAGTGTAGAGTAATTATACATCTCGGCTAGTGAATAACAGTCTATAATTCTAGTATCATATTGGATAAGAATTAAGTTTGTTTTCCAGATGCACGTGTCACGGTATATATTTAATCACAACTAGGGACGAAATAAATAAGTGGCCAGCTAGCGAAGTCGGGAGAGCATACTGTTAATCAAGCAAACGGTCTAACATTTCTGTATGCAAAGGGCCATGGTTTAGATTCCCGGTCAAGGTGCACGTCTTTTCGTATCTTGTGACATTTGGCGCCTTCTTACTAGAAACTAAAATTAATATTTTCTATGAAATCTAGCTACTAATTGCGCTTATATACTCAAACTAACGCCCAGATAGTTTTTGTTTGAAGCTAGTATTTTAACTAAGCAGTGCGATCTGCATGAATATTCAATAAGACCAATGTGAAATCACACATTCAAAATGGCCACCCCCGTGGTCAATCACTTTAGAAATGTTCAGTCGTCAGTTTATTCACATTTAATAAATTATAAATGTGTTCAACAGTAACTCCTCATAAGAAGTTCTTCAATTTCAAGTCAAATGAGTTTTCTGACTTTTCTCTCCATTTAAATAAATACTATTTTTTCTGCTTGAAATCAAGACGTGTGTAAAAAGCATCAGCGTTATCATTGTGTTTTGCTAGATAATTGAGGATATTTGAAATAAGATATCAAAAAGTCGAAGAGTTGGCCCTTTGATACAAGACAGTAAATCAACAGGAACGTCTTATTGTGAATTTTTTGTTAAATTACTAAGCTTTCCAAGGGAATGTACATTTATACTTACCTTCAGGAAGACTGAAATTGTGGTGCTCAATGTCCGCCAAATGTGGATATTTCAGACTCCATAAAGAATTATTGAACGGCATATTCTTCAATATATATAAGGAATTTCTTTAAATATATCCAAGCGGCTTTAAAACACAAATGGTAGAGAGCCAAATTGTAAAAGATTAAGCTTAACTGAATTACTTATTGCAACAAAATCCTCTCCAATTTATTTTGTGCATTCATTGAGTCTTAAAGTGTGCGAGTTTAAACAGAAACATATTATTAGTTAAATCAATCAGACAGTGCTTAAGAGTATAGTAGTCAAACACAATCATCTTGCGCATAACATATACAGTAAAGGTATGGTTTTCTTGAAACTTTATTACCAAACATTTGTATATTACGTAGAGAATGTAGTATATATGATCTAGTAATCTAATATTTTCTTTATCACGCAGCAAAAAAAGCATAGAATAGAGATATCATACAAATAATGACTGATCTTTAGGTGTGTGAATATCCAAATATGTGGATATAGAGGAATGGAATATTAACCAAGACGGAACGTATCACTTAGACTGTGTTTTGACCACTGCAATATAGTATCAACTTTCTGACACCAGTTGCATACGTTGTATTTACAGCCTTTTGGTTCCAGAAAAACCAGCTTGTTAAACGCATGACTGTCTGTTCGATTGAAGTTTCATAGTTATTGGTATAAAAGTATTGTTGTATCATTTTTGTCACGGTACTTAGTTTATGGATAACATAAATAGAGACCGGACATGAAAAGGTCACACTGACTCATGACTTAGATGAAACCTAGGATAATTTATAACTTACTATTTACCATTTTTTGTATCAAATATTTTAAAAATCGGAAATGTTTTTAGCATTCCTTACATGAAGACTTTGCAGTAGGCGTTTATCAGAATTATGATTTAATCCTCGAGAATCTGCATGTACGTCCGCAGTGGTAGCATTATACATGACGTTATTAATGACTTCATTGTAACGACCGCCAGCAATATAGATGTGATCTGTATTCTGAAATATAAATTTCGTAATCTCATTTGATACATTTTGTCTGCGAATACTTTGCTAGTATAAACTAACGCAGGACAAGTATCAAACCTCAGCATGGTTCATATTTCTGTCAGTAAGCTTAGACAGATGGTATACCCATACTTGAATAATAGTACATGCATATGTTTTTAAAAGCAGTTCAAAAACAGCGACAACTCATGTCGTAAATAAGCAACTAACGTCTACATTGCTTACGTAACGTGTTAAATGTATACCTTTGCCTTTGTACAGCTTTAAAAAAATATCTCATTTTAAGATACATCTATAACATGTATGGTCAGTATGTGGTAAATATTGATTTGTCGTGCAGCTGTCGTTATGAAAGCATACATAAACATGAAAACCGAACACTAAATGTTTTAATACCAAATGCGAGTTAAGTTTATACCATATATGGTATTGATATTGTATAACATGTATACTTGAGTATATATACCTCAAGATTAAACATATTTTAAATTAGCCAAACTTACATTTATGAAAACGTTGTACTTGATGCTTGTACCAGATGCTTGTCCGTCAAGAAGTATTGCCCTATTTGTGCCTCCTGGGACAAATTGCACGACATTATCGATGATGTTGTAATATATCCTATTGCCGCGCTATACAAAATATATTGAACTCGATATTAGGATAATACATGTGTTAAACGACTTGCTGTTTGTGTATGAATTGGCAAATAATTCGCGTTCATTTTTACTCGATTTATACGAGTATTTAGGAATAGAAATTTGTTAAATGTTACTAAATGAATGATTTTATATACTAGGCCATATTATTCATCCTAGTGCAAACACCAACTAACTCATTTAATGACAATTGTATCAAATAACTAATCAAACGAAAATAATTAATTCTGTATAGACTATTATTTTCATTGACAGTAACGCGTCAGAAACAGGCAGTAAATGTATGACATATCTATTGTTGAAAAATAGCGTTAATATGGCATGTTCTATGCAAAATCATGTTACGACCAGTGAAGAATAGGAAAGTACGTTCCGGCGAAAAATGGGAATGTTGTCAAATTCAAGATGGCGGCCATTTTCTTTTTCGTGAAAGTTAGTATCTGAGCGTATCAGCTAAATAAATCGTGATGTCCAGGTTTCTTAATATTCAATCAGTCGTCAACAATCTTTTATACGACCGCACCAATAAATGACATTGGCCCTAATTTTTGTTATTTGTCCTTTCTTTCAAGTTTTAGATGTTTTTTTTTATTTTATTACTCCTGATATATTTATGAATCAATAATGAGTGTTGTCTGATAACGGATCTCTGAACATTGGAAATTTAGTTCACAGATGCACAGACTTAAACATACTTCATACACTCCATGCGACGGGTAATTACTATGTTATCAGCATGCAGGGTACGAATTGCTTCTTAGTTAAAGACATCTTAATATCATTTAAATGATTATGTCATAATATCTATGCCAATTGTAAGAAATACTTACAAACGTGAAATCATAACCTGTTCGAATGGCATTGCAGCTGGAACCCATCATGCACACATGATGTATACGATTGTGTTCCATAACAATGTCATTGCCCTAAATATGCAAGAAAACACATCTGACTTTAATATTATAGCTGACTACAATTCGAACATCTCGAAGTGACATGTCATTGTCTAACGTCAAAATACCTCCATTCAAAGTTCAAGTAAACTGACCGATATTTTCAAATATTTTTTTCGATACAAGATCCACAATTTAAGCGGCATGATAACTTTCATGTGCAAGAAATTTAATTTAAAAAGTTTCAGGCTATGTTATTCTGAAATGTTACAGTTATCAACATGTTAATTAAAAACGCCTTTGAAGTACTGTGTTTGGCTTTTAAAAAGTTTATGTTATGACATTTTCAACTTTTAATTCGTAACTCAGTACTAGAACACATACCGCGAAGTTTATAGCCCCTGGCTGTCCGTTGTAAATATGATTGTTTCTAAAAATGTGCCCTACTCCATACAATGCAACGGCATCATTCCCTACTACCCCGACACGGGAATAGCGGACGATTTCATTATTTTCAATAATGTTACCTGAAGACTGCAGTGTTTTCCTGTTGCCTCCTTCCATTTGCATGTAAATGAATAAAATGTATAAAGAAAATCACGATATCTGACAAAATTAATTGATTTTGATATACATGTACAAGTGTGTATGGATTTACTTATCAATAATTGTGTCATTAATGACAGAAACGAAAGTGGTAATGTTTCCTTGTTTAGTTTCAGTTTTAGCACTCCTCGGTAAACATTCCGAAGCACTATTTGTTTCTGTTTTAACTTTGAACAACCTTTTCAAGTTCATACCTTATATTAATACACAAAAATGTTTAGCATAATGATAGAAATGTTTTTTACCGGATACTAAAATGCCTCCGCAGGTATCGTGAATGTAACACTGTGAAATTTCTGAGTCACGTATATCCCCGGCAAAACGTATAGCCATGTCTCCTACAAACGTAACGTATCCATTAGTTAAGTATGCACATCATATTTTTGCAGATATTTGTGATTGAGTTTGTTACAAACTAATAACTGAACTACCATATTTTGGAAATCTTATTATAATAAATGCTTTAAAGACAATTCAATGCAACTACTTTGCCAGCAATATAGATGTGATCTGTATTCTGAAATATAAATTTCGTAATCTCATTTGATACATTTTGTCTGCGAATACTTTGCTAGCATAAACTAACGTAGGACAAGTATCAAACCTCAGCATGGTTCATATTTCTGTCAGTAAGCTTAGACAGATGGTATACCCATACTTGAATAAAAGTACATGCATATGTTTTTATTTGCATGTAAATGAATAAAATGTATAAAGAAAATCACGATATCTGACAAAATTAATTGATTTTGATATACATGTACAAGTGTGTATGGATTTACTTATCAATAATTGTATCATTAATGACAGAAACGAAAGTGGTAATGTTTCCTTGTTTAGTTTCAGTTTTAGCACTCCTCGGTAAACATTCAGATATTTGTGATTGAGTTTGTTACAAACTAATAACTGAACTACCATATTTTGGAAATCTTATTATAATAAATGCTTTAAAGACAATTCAATGCAACTACTTTGCCAGCAATATAGATGTGATCTGTATTCTGAAATATAAATTTCGTAATCATTTGATACATTTTGTCTGCGAATACTTTGCTAGCATAAACTAACGTAGGACAAGTATCAAACGTATCCATTAGTTAAGTATGCACATCATATTTTTGCAGATATTTGTGATTGAGTTTGTTACAAACTAATAACTGAACTACCATATTTTGGAAATCTTATTATAATAAATGCTTTAAAGACAATTCAATGCAACTACTTTGTGTTGTTTCATTTAAACTACTTAATGTTTACTTTTAAACTGAGACAACAAACAAATTACATTATTACCCGTATTTTGAATCTCTAGTTTCCTCAGTTTTATTTTTTTCACATTCGGTACAAATATGCCTTGCTTTCGGCAATATTCTAGGGTGAAGTCCTCCAATCGGACGTCCGACCTTTGGATCCTACAAGTAAACAAAGTATGCCGTTCACTGATGTAAACAATTAAGTGAAAAACAACGATATTCGGTGACACAAATAGTCGCAAAGTTGAATCTTCGTTCATCGTAAACTCAATTTAGCAATCTCCTCTTTTTAAACAGCCCACATTAATGAAGTTCTATTGAGCCTTTTCTTCTGAAAGCGAAACCACTCCGCTACTCAATATGCATATGTTGGTTTCCTGTTAGTACAGGTTATACTATTTATGTGTCCGTACTAAGATGTACATGTATAGGTAATACGCGTAAGCGGGCGACTTCCTGAATGTTCCTTTCTGGAGTTTACAAATTTGTATCCGTAAATATTCGAATGGTTACATGATATCACAACAGTTCCTCAGAAGCATCCCTAGAATTGCTGTTAATTCGAATTGAAAAAATTCATGATGTGTTGTAGATCAAATTAAATGGTAAATAATATTCCATTTTACAAAAAAGATACATGTATGTTTATTACACAACTTTAATACTGAATACCTTTTTTCTAATTTAACATTTCGGATACAAGAATAACAATATGATTATATACATGTATAAACAGATGATTCAACAAATAGTCACTAAACATTAATGTTTTTAAGAATTTGTGAAAGTGTGTTTATGAAGAATATTATAACTCCAGGCCGAGGAGCGTTTATAAAAGAGTGATGCTGGTGACATATTGAGCAGCTTACCAGATGCAGTCAGTGACCATTGAAATGTAAATAGTGTCAGTTGATTTAATGTTTCCGTTGCTGTTAGGCACCCACATGTACAATTTTCCCGCGTCTCTGTCCATGTAATATTCACCCTAAAAGTAGTAAAACATACTTAGTACATAAACTATCCACCATTTCCTTGCTCGAGACAGCAACTAGTATAAAATTAACAATAACATCAGACTGTGTTTCTACAGCAAATCACTGACTAGCTAGTCGTATAAAACACTGCTTACCGGTTGGTCAAGTTCAGAGAAAATATTAATGAATCGGAAGTAGCCTCCATCTGGTAAACTTTTTCCAGGGAGGTACTGATGAAGGTGACCTGTAAGAAAACAAGTATGAATAATCACTCTGAACTCAAATACACATTGAATACATGTACCTTTATAGTTTTCTATGGCGCGAATTATTCTTTAGATCTGAACAATAAAGCGCCTACTAGACGTTGTATGCTGTCAGTGTTACAGTTTGTTACTTAGAAATCGTGAACAGTCTTTCTGCTACATCCTGCTTCTTGTTACGTATTAAGTATGTTTGAGGGATTATATGGGTTAACAGTAACGAGACTGAACAACCTAGAAGCGCATCAAGTGAACTTGAGAGTTACCTCCTTTGAAATCTGAGTAATCGGACTGTATTACTCTAATAAGCTATAGTAAAATGCTAATCATTACACTGTCCGTCTGATATTGCTGCTCATTATAGTGTCACAATGAAATACATCACTTATGATCGAAGTTTTCAGAGATATGCAATTTTGTACATTCTGTTACACCACATTGGGATTTTACATAGAAGTCATATATAATGAAAAGAAGTCGGTAATTTCTAATCGTTAAAATGTTAAACATAGACAGGAAATAGCCTCGTTTGAACCTGCAAATCCGTGTTTTATATCACATCATAGAAATAGTCAAAGTAAATAGAGATTACATGCCTTTCCTAATGCCATGCGGAGGCTTTGTAGCCAGCGTACCTGTCATTGTTTTAGCATCTAGTGAAGATACCTTAACTGCGCCGTCTGTCCATCCTGCAAACCTTTTCAAGCAAAAAATAAAAAGGAAGATTAACACTGAAAACGGGCCATAATATATCCTTTTTAACCATAGGATCACAGCACGGATTAAGCAAAGTATTGGCTCGGTTAGTGTGTTCTTAGTGTGTACTAATGGTTTCCCAAGTAAATAGTGGTGTATTATCTAATATACAGTCCGATAGTTACAGACCAACTCGAAGTAAAATTCCCAAAAGCGAGGTCACCGTGGTGTTAAAGCACAACTGTGTCATTAACCTATTACAAAGCATGATACAATTATAAAACGATATATCGTAAAGGCGAAGCTAGTCTAGTAATATTGAAAGAGTGTTCTCAATGTTATATTGAATTTACCAGAACCCATATGCCCATGGATCTTTTTCGTTATGCCATGACTGTGGTACCGTTGAATTGTAGTGAAACCTCCGCCCATGTACTCCATCGGGAGTATCAACAACATCCAGATATCCCTACAAATTGGAACGGTTATATTTTTGTCAAGCTGAAACTCAGATTTTTACTAACTTCGACTCTCATTGTATTCAACTGAATTAAACAAAGCAGTTAATCAGAAGCAAGAAAAAAAATTGTTAGGTAGTATATCACCACTCATACTAATTAAATGATAATTTAAGTATTATGAGACAATTGCATATGCCCTTACATCATTCGGCCATCTAGCCAACCGAAGGGCTTGACCATTATAAAACACCTCCAGCGGTGACTTCCGCTTAACATTTGATCCGTACACTTCCATTTTTCCAAAGTCAGTGATGTTCAGTTCCCGGAGATTTACCACACGCACCTAAAATGTACTAGCATTTATTGTCTAAACAATACCTGAAAAATATACATGCTTTAAAGTCTCAGGACCACATTAACAAGTAGCTCCTCATTTTATCAAGAAATACATCTTACTGACAGAAATTACCTTTATTTGTACCAAAACATTCCCAACCCTGTGTTTTTAAATGGATAAGTACAAATAAGAAACATAGCGCAGTATTGCTTTTTGGCAATTCTTTGTGTTGAAGAAACAACTTGAATACGAAAGAAAGGCATATGTCAACATTGTTTTAGAGTGAATAAAACTTGGTTCTATCTTAATCCTATTAATAGGTTTATGTTATTATATCAGTAAATTCAAAGACGTCCTTGGAACTTAAAATAATATTACTAGATAGAAATTGCCAGTTTCCATGTACATCATGAACGTTTATGTAAAGTGAAAGGATATTATTTACAATGTTTCTTTCTAAAACTTGTGTTATAGTCGTTTGTGATTACGTGTCAGGGTCAGACGGAGTGAATTTTCGATATTTTTAGAGCTCAATTGTCATAGAGTTCTAAATCATATGTATGTACAACTTTGTTATTATACACTGCAAATCATATCTGAAGTATAATGAGTGATAGAGAAATGTCTTAATAAAATTAGATATGCATGGTGTTTTGTAAATGTGTTACTTTTTTGCGTATGTTTTTTTATGTTACAAACACACAGTTGACGATCGAATGAAGAAAATCAAAGAAAACAGTGACCAAACTAAGAAGTACCATCTGAAAACAACCAGTTCATAAAATAGTGATAATATCTTTATTTCCCCCAGTACTGAAAAGCAGAACGTATTCAAATGTAACGAAAATCTAGTTTGCAAAGTTGTCGCAAAAATATGCCCAGTAAAACTGGAAAAAATGATAAAACAACAGCAATCTATTAATATAAGAATGCAACTGAGATACACTAAACCACATTTTTGTTAAGTTTAATTCGTTTGCCGACAGGTAACATTATGTTATCTCTAGCATGTTCTGGGGTTCGACCTTAATTCTAAATTCGACTTCATTGTGTCAGAAGAATATCATAAAGGTGATTTTTCATCTGAGGACTGATATTATAGGGGTCATTCTTTTAAATTAGCAGTTTGTGTAACTATGCAATTTTAGTATAAGACAACATCAAAAATCATGACATGAAGAATTGAAATAAATTTACATGATATTACGTTTAGAAACATCGGCCGATAACTTTTTTAATCTGTAACATGTAGTCTTAAAAATAAACAGCTGTACCAGTCTGTAAAGGAAGAGGGCAATTCCTGAGAAGAATGAATACAATATAATAAAATCACAATTAATTCCTGAGAAGAATGCATACAATATAATAAAATCACAATAATTCCTGAGAAGAATGCATACAATATAATAAAATCACAATTCCTGAGAAGAATGCATACAATGTAATTAAATCACAATTCCTGAGAAGAATGCATACAATGTAATAAAAACGCTGGACAACAGACTGCGTTTAATAAACCTGTTCTGCAGATATTTGCTATTTTCATTTCTTTTTTAATCTTGAGTTCATAATGTGAATATTGTTCATTGTGGTATAACAAAACATCCTGAAATCTCAATTGTTGTCTTCTATACTAGGACACATAATTACAAGGAATTCGTGCTCACATGAGAACGTGCATTAGCAGGTAATCTTGAAAGAACATCATGGTCTGTCACGGGTTTGAAGTAAGAGGTTGGTATTCGGCGACCTCCGGTCTACAAAAGAAGTTGTAAAGACAAACTACATTCAATAAAACATGAACAGAAAAGCAATTATCATATGAGTACGAAGAGTAATGTTTGACTTATCTGAAATAAATGTTAACAATCCATTTACCACTGTCCCAGTTATATATTATTGTTTTGTACTGAATATTTAGTTTATACTAATTCATTTTAGGTCGATTGTGAAAAACGTTATTCATGTATTTATTTATTAATCACTCTCGACACCTCATTCCTGATGGTATCCATCGCATTGTGGTATGAAAGAAGAGAAGCCAGTTTCCCTGTTAATGCTGAGCGCCAAGCAAGGGAGGTAGTGGTAACATTTTGTACTGAATATCTATGATATGCTTTCATCATTATTTTGTTTCCTTTTCATCGGTTTTTGAGGTTTGAGAACATGAATTGTGTGTATAACAGAATATCGTTATACATACCAGGTGTACTTCTTGGCCCTTGTATGACCGCATTACTGTGTTAGAACGATAGATATGTAGAGTTTTGTCCAAATCGTGGTATCCTTGCATTAACTCGATGTATACCGCTATATATAGGAAGAGGGAAATTGATACATAAGCCTTTATAAAAACATAATAAATCATACAATCAGGAAAGACACAATTCTCGAAGGAAACTAATGACAGAAAACGATACGTATAAATTGCGTTGATTGTACTTTACCATCCACGTCATAACAAGCTATCTTTGTTCTAGAAAGCCTAGGAAGTGGTTTTAAACTTAAGCAGTTTTTGTTACTTTTACTTTTCATAAAGTCATATAAAATACATCTATATAGCAATACAAATTCACCAGCATGGTATTACATTTGTACAATAAATAACCATGTAAAAGGGCGATCCAGTATAAGATCATACAAACGGAGGAGGCGGCATATACAGGAAATATCACTATGTCCTTCCGCTACTACATTGTACTAACATCTTTTACTAATTTGGCTTTAAAGATGCGATGTTTACCTTGTTGCCTGTTACAAAAGTAACAATTTTAAACCTTCACTCAATGTCTGCTTAAAGCAACAAACACATTTATAAAGTCTGTAAACTAAGATATCCATGAATTATATTGCTATATTTATTTAACTATGTGGTAACTAAGCGACGGCTAACGTTTGACAATAATAGAGAAACTTACTTGCATTGTTATAGTTTCTATTGCCAGCTAGGCCAAAGGCCTTATATACAGTTTTTACCGCCGCATTCTCCGAAAGTCTGTATAAAACGAAATAAAACAAAATTGAATAGATTTTGTATGTCTTATGCTGGTTACAACATTTATCACAAATAATCTATATTTTACGGAAGCCCAATAGTGCCACTTTGTTTTTTTTAAATGGATTTTTTCAACATAATTGTTTTGAAAATTCAAGATACTAAGTTGAATATTCAAGATACTAAGTTGAAAATTCAACTTACTAAGTTGAAAATTCAACTTACTAAGTTGAAAATTCAGATACTAAGTTGAATATTCAAGATACTAAGTTGAAAATTCACTTACTAAGTTGAATATTCAAGATCTAAGTTGAATATTCACTTACTAAGTTGAATATTCAAGATACTAAGTTGAATATTCAAGATCTAAGTTGAAAATTCAACTTACTAAGTTGAATATTCAAGATACTAAGTTGAATATTCAAGATACTAAGTTGAAAATTCAATTTACTAGTTGAATATTCAAGATACTAAGTTGAATATTCGACTTACTAAGTTGAATATTCAGATCTAGTTGAATATTCAGATCTAAGTTGAAAATTCGACTTACTAAGTTGAAAATTCAGATGCTGTTGAATATTCAAGATCTAGTTGAAAATTCGACTTACTAAGTTGAAAATTCAAGATACTAAGTTGAATATTCAAGATACTAAGTTGAAAATTCAACTAACTAAGTTGAAAATTTAACTTACTAAGTTGAAAATTCAAGATACTAAGTACTAAAATCAGTAACTTTAATTTTCAACTAACTAAGTTGAATTTTCAACATAGTATCTTGAATTTTCAACTTAGTAAGTTGAATTTTCAACTTAGTATCTTGAATATTCAACATAATAAGTTGAATATTCAACCTAGTAAGTTGAATATTCAACTTAGTATCTTGAATATTCAACTTACTAAGTTGAATTTTCAACTTAGTATCTTGAATATTCAACTTAGTATCTTGAATATTCAACTTAGTAAGTTGAATATTCACTTAGTATCTTGAATATTCAACTTAGTAAGTTGAATTTTCAACTTAGTATCTTGAATATTCAACTTACTATCATGAATATTCAACTTAGTAAGTTGAATATTCAACTTAGTATCTTGAATATTCAATTTAGTAAGTTGAATTTTCAACTTAGTATCTTGAATATTCAACTTAGTATCTTGAATATTCAACTTACTATCTTGAATTTTCAACTTAGTTATGTTGAAAAAATCAATTAAAAAAACAAACAAAGTGGCACTATTGGGCTTCCGTAATATTTTGATAGCTCCTATTTATTTTTGGTTTCATATGCTGCCATAGCCGACATTTCAATGAAATAGTTTGGTACCGAGGCAACTCCACTTAGTTTATTACGATAAGTGTGTAACAATATATACACACTGATTATCCGTAAACACGGAATGTTAAATGATGCCCTAAACGCGGGCACCTAAAATGCGAGCACCTAAACTAGAGTCATAGCCTTCATTTTGTCCGAAATTATTACCTTTAAAATAGAATTCTTGTTTGTTGTGTTCTAAAGTTACGATTAAAGTTCATACTGATATTTTCGATTCCAGAATTGTAACGATTTTAGGGGAAGAATAGAAAAATAAGATGCTACACCAGCAATGCGGTAAAAAAGTACAGTTTGTTACTTTAACACCATCATGAATGATGATGAAATTATCTAAAATTTTCCAGATTTGGCAATGGAAACAACTGAAGCAAAAATATGCATGTCCAGTTTCATAACGACCTGAGCTATTACAATAAAGATATTTAATTTTCTAAATGAAAGGATGACATCATAATGGATGGCGGGAACGATTTATTGAAATGTTGATGCTAACAGTGATCTCTTTTTAAAACATCATTTTGCAAATCCTTGTATTACAGTTACAGACAAAAGCAGACAGAACCCACTATCTCTTTAAATAATGATTTGTTTTGTGATAATTTTCAATCCAATAAACTGCCATCAAATATGTTCAATATACGACTGTTGAAGCAAATTAAGTTACAAAATTACAGAGATGATACGATCTATACATTACCCATTATTATTGTCCGAACCGTTTGGGTTTACAAATATATGAATATCACACCTCGACAGACGAGTTTGAAGCAATGCTAAAACCACAAAATATAAAACTCCTGTTTTTGACATGTTTCTGAAAGACAGAATGTGCCAGTATGTGACAATAATCTACATATCAATTTGAAAAAGTTTAAGAAATGTAGTAACGTCCAAATGATACGACTATCATGTGAAATTTCACCTGTACGGCTAAATTGAACAAAAAAAAATACCATAAGTGGAAATGGTACTGAACGACCTGCTTGTTTTTATCTTCAAAACTTGACATGCGTGTCGTACTAGCCATTTGATGTATAAACTTAGCCATAGACTTGTGGTGTTCACAATGATTTTCTATATTATAAAGATAAGATATATGATGGTTGTCAAGTCTTAAAATGTTGACGGTTTTTAGTTTAGTTTTCGAATGCTAATTTTTGTACCATTTGAGTAATGGATCAACCCTAAAACTGACATGAGACTAACAAGGATTATGAAAAAGAAATGCTGTAACAGTGTCGTATAAAACAACTACAGGTGGATTACATAACTACACAATCTCACCCGGATATCTTTCCCCTCGTCTTCATCTCTCCATTTTAAGACCCAGTAATAGATTCGTGCATGTGTGCATTTTTACAAATTGTATCTGAAAATTCGGCAAAACTGACATAACAAACTAATAAGGCTATAATTAATACATGCACGCATGAAATGAGTTCTTCTGCCAATTGTATTACATGTACACTCAACAGGTTTAGAAACGCAAAGATTTCCCCTGTTGAACATTTTTATTTGAATGACGCTATTGTTTATTTTTCTATTTAAGTCATTTTTTGCGATGAATTATTGAAACTTTTGCAAGAATTCAATTTTATATTGTTTTTGTTGTGTTTGAAATTTGAATAAAATAAATATTTTGCCACTTTTGCGTTTCTAAACCTGTTGAGTGTAATGGTGAATTTGATGTTTTTCCGGTTAGTTTAAGCCTGCCAAGGTTTTATATTCTACCAAAGCTGCACAAACCTCATAACGATGATTCACCTGTTGGTTATCCCGGTAGACCTATTACGTCAGTATGTAACTCTCCGACAGAAACTTTATTTTGAAACCTTACATGCAGTCTTTACCGATTTATAGTAAAGACACGACCGATTTCTTCCAAAACTTAAAAACGCACAAATTACACAAGACAATATATCTCATTACGTTCGACGTAAATTCTCTGTATACTAACATTCCCCATAGTGGTAGTATAGATACATGTAAGTTTTATAAATATCTAGGCTCTAGACATTGTGGTTTTGGAGAAGACGATTGTTTGAGACTTTTTATATATGTCTAAGTAAAACAAGTAGGGGTGCGTGATAGAACCGGTATACAGGTATATTGCAATTCACGAACTGGTATGGTGTCATCACGGTATTTTTATTTACATAAAAAACTACAATTTCTCATATCACTTATGAGCTTAAACTTGGGTTTGAATAAGTTGTGTGTTTTTCCGGTGACGGCAATGACAAAAAGTAGACTTAGTTATAACGGGCGGCATATTATAAGATCTCAAAACTCAAAAAAGTAAACAAATAAACATTAATGACTTCACCCAAGGAACAATTCAATTACTTTATTACCATATCATAACCAAGTTTGTAAACTTCAAAGAAATTTTTGTAAGAGTTACTCACTTTCAATATTTGCAATACGTATTGCAATACAGTCCCGCGAGTTGCAATTTATCGCGATACTAAATTTCTGACACTACCCATCCCTAAAAACAAGTGACCACCAGGGTAGGGCCACCATTAATCGAAGGGGCATGATTTGAACAAGCTTTGAAAGAGGTCTACAGAGTGTATTAGACACTGTCACACACTGTATCTATAAATATCTTAGCTCTAGACTTTGTAGTTTCGTATAAGTTTTTAAGGTTTTCTGATGTATGACTATTTTAAATAAGCGACCTCATAGGCGGGGACAATATTGACCCCATGGGCATGGTTTGAACAACATGTACATGTTCAACATGTATACCTATAATATTTGTTAAGATTCGAAGTTGTTGCTATTGCAGTCCACCGTTTTTTATATCATAAAGATCATTCATTTATGAAATAACATCCGTTCCAGCGGTTTTCATCGTTTAATAAACAATGATTTGGAGTACTGATACGCAGTAATTAAACACGAAAGCCGGAGGCCTGAGTGGTTAATAACTGCGCATCAGCACGACAAATCATTGTTTATTAGACGATAACAACGCTGAAAAGGATGTTATTTTGATTCTAACATGACCAGATACATTTATTACAAAAGGTGAATAAATGCAAAGCGTTATTTTCTACGCGAACGCTCATTTAACGTCATGCGGCGCAATATGACGTCATGTTTACAGCATATCGGTTCCCGCGTTGTTTATGGTTTAAATAACATAATTTTTCTACTCTTTGTAATACGACAAAACAGGTCGTGATTGTATATTATAGTATAAAGATCATTCAATTGTATTAAAACGCAGGAAAATGCACATGCATTATTTTAATGAACCACTTATGAAAATCAATGCTCTAGGTCACAACGGACCTTTAAATTGTTCCATGAATGTCTTATCTTTCTTGTGTAAATATTTAGAGGATAATACACGGCTGAGCCGGGCCGGGACGTGATCATCGGCCCACAGGAAGCATAATGGCACGAGGGCTTTAGCCAAACAGCTATTATGCGACTGAGGGCCGATTATACGTTCCGGCCCGGTACAGTCGTGAATTAACGTCTATAATACATATCTTACGTTTCTACTCAGTATTCTATCATACAATGTGCAAAACTACTAGATACATTGTACTAGAAAAGTAAAAACTTAAGTGTAATTCAGACCATATTATATCGTTTATCGTTACGTGTCATCCTCTGTCTAGTGTTGGTGATATTCTTCACTTTCGATAAACTCGTTTGTATACTGTAACACTCATAATTGAATATCTTTTTTCTATCACTTTGTTTTAAATGATCTCTTTTGATCGCGCTTCAATTGATTTCTTGCTGGCGGCCATTTTATTCAAGAGTTGACGTCATTTGTAGTCACGCGTCCCTTTTCTATGGGCCGATTATCGCATAATTGGCCCTCACGCGCAGACCAATAATTTTATGAAGCCTTGACCGTAAAGATAATCATCATAATACTGTACAAATTTGTTACGATATATACATTTGTAGTAACATGTGTACTATTTATATATAGCAAATGCATTCAAAAAGGGCATTTCAAAAAAAGTAGAAAGTAGTATGCTCAAATGAAAGAAAGCGTAGCTTATTGTAAGTGTCAGGGAAGGCAAAGAGATCTTCAAAAATCAAAGACAACTTAGAGAGTGTTAACCATCATCTAATCATGGCTGAGTAAGTTAAGAATTTTCATGATGTCGTATTCCAATTAGCTAATTGAATATATTAATAACAGCAATGTAATTTTATGATTTAAGAAAATCGGTACTTCAGCTCGGTATTCAATGTACTTAATAAAGCAGTCAGTGATAATGATTTTATAAAGGCAACTTAAAGTGAAATAATGTCTAGTGTTATGATTACCGAGCCAATAACACACTGGCGAACTGAATGCAGAACTTTTCAGATACTAACGATATACATGTAAGCAATCAAAATAGGTTGAAAATTGTCTAGTGTAAGAAAATGAAAACGGTGAGTTCTCTGACAGCGCATAGAAATACTTTATTTCTTCTAATGTTTTCACAATATATACACATGTCAAGTAGTTTGCAATATTTCGCAAAAAGATTAATAATTCACGACATTTATCTGCATGCAATTTCAAAAACACACTGAAGAAACATAAGCAGTCATTGAAATACGATTACTAACGTTTAACCATGCCATCTAAATATACATGCATTTGAAAAATATGTGAATTTCAACCAGTTGACATAAAATACCTAACAGGTTAGTGCCATACGTGGTAGAATTACAGTCAATTTTTTTTGTAAATAGTTAAGTTAGTAATATCCAAATAATTTCATTAAGCGCATTTATCCACATAATATCGTCGTATTCACGTTCATTTTATATTCGTGTGATTCATGAGATATTGTAAAGAAAATTTCATTATTTTGCCCACAAAGGAGTTTATGTTATCATCTATGGATAGGTTCTGCTGACTGTTGTTGGACGGTAGGTCGCAGTAACTGTGCTGGTTGCATTCAAACCACAGATGAACCAATAACGTTGGGCTTGATGAAGGCAAGCAAACTCACTGTCATCTGAAATAAAGCAGAACGATTCCAACATGATAGCAATTTAAGACTTGTTCCATATCACATTACTAAAAGACAATTTATAACATACAATTGTTTTCAATTGGTTTTAAATGGAGAAACATTTTTCTTTAAATGCTTCTATTAGACATAACACTGTACTTAGAACAAATAAATAAAGATGATAACACGATTTACCTGTCTGATAATTTGTAGAACCATACGCATCATAGAACAAACCATGATAGTTTCTGTGTTTGGGACACCTCTTTAGACTTATCCAGCAACCGCCACCTGCGGTGCGCTTTGCACCTATATAGAAATAGTATTAATATTGAAATCTTTGCACATTAACTGAAAAATCTATATAACACGACGAAAATGCTCAGTGTTCACTGATATATTAATATTAAGTTGGTATGCTCAGCGTTCACTGATACATTAATATTACGTTGGTATACTGTTACAGAAGTCTACAATTTGCAACGAAAGCTGCGGTTGAATGTAACACAAACTGTTAATAAATATAAGCTAGAACGTTATAAACCTGTTGGAAGGTAAACATTTGTAATTGGATAGTTAGGACTTGATCCACAATAGCGCCAGTAATTAACTGCCTGCGCTAAGCAACCTTCTTCAGTGTGATGTCTTTCGCCATTATAATCGCGCTGATATTTGCCGTACGTTGCATTAGCATGACCGTCAGCTGGGCCACCGTGTTTAGGACAGCCATACATTGCCGTCATACAACCGTCGCCCCCTAGTGTTGTTGAACCTGTAAATGAATGCAAATATTAGCATTGGTACATGTAATTAAAAAAACCTTTATTATTCTAACTCATAACTCTTTAGTACTTCTCTTTCTACATTACTATACTGATATCCGTCTATTCTGTAATCGACTTGACAACAACGTCCTTCTATTTTCCCAAACTTTCTCAGCCAATTTATCGTTTAATTTTTTGTAAGCGAAATGCAATAACCTCGAACACCGTTAATTTATAAGTGGTGGAATGAACCTTAAATAAGCTTTAAGCTTTTGGTTTTATCCACTCGTCTTTATGTTGTTGTATAATGCCAACTTGCTACTTTGTAAATTTACGAATAAATATGTTTAAACTAACAAAACTGTTGCAATATTGTTAAATTAACAGCTTACAGCATTTTCTTATACATGCATTTTCAACCGGCACAACAACAAATGATATTCAATAGTGCATACACAATGCAGAAATACCGTACTATAAGCATTATAGTTTCTAAACTCAGATTATGGGCAGAAGAAAACAAAATGAGATTGTACAGTCTGTAAGTGAAACTAAGTATATATTAAACAAATATTACAATTACACAAATGGTCAATGAATTTTGTCAATCATTCTGTAAAAGATACCCAAGTTCAAATAACATTGTACATACATGTGCCAAAGCCCCCCGGTTACATATTTGCAAAACGCAGCATAAAGTAACCGAAATTATTTTATTAGTAGTCAACACTATATGTACCTGTTGGACCATATGTAACTGCAACCATTTCCCTCCTTTGTGACCCACACATTTTCCACTGTTCATGTGCCCTTTTGAAGCACATTGTCTCATTGTCAGCGGCATGATGGTACCTCTCGCCATACATATCTCTGTATGTTCCGACAGAGGCTGGATGAGTCTGACACTTTGTAACATTTAACCAGCAACCTTTGAAAATAATGTCACATAACTGACTTCCGTTAACTCTTAATGTCAATGCAACATTATAATTTTTATTGTTCTTTCCGTTTTTACAATATCCATTGTCGGGTAATGACTAAATTCTTAACTTTCTAAGGTAGTTAAAAAGGTATCATCATCATATTTAATACTTCCACATGTCTAAACTTCAAAGAATGTTCTAACAATTTTACAGTGAAAATGAATTAAACAGTATGCCCAAACTGGATACCCTAATGATTTTTTAAGTTTGTGATATGTACAAATCTTTAGATAAGTGTACTTTTTATAATTAAATGTAATGCTATATTATGTATTTAGAAAGTTAAATGCCATGGCATTTACACCAAAAGCAAGAGTACACAGCGTATTTTGTGTTGGATTAACCAGGTGTACCTGTTCTTTCGACCGGGTAAAGATGGTTGGCGTGTGACCCGTCTGGTAAATAAGTCTGAAGTGGGGGTTGCTTTGGTGCCCCATGTGATGAACAGTGAACAGAAGGGTAGGCAGACATATTGACAAGATGAATGCGACCTTTCAAAAACAAAATGACATTATACAACACCTCTGCCATAGGCATGCACATACACTAAGCATCGTTCTCTTTCTCAAGTTCCACCCTTTCATAAAACCATCACGTTTCCCTTTTTACAATATACATGTATCTACTTGATAAAATTATACCGAACTTAGAACGCTATACAGAACTTTAATTATATATATTAAATGAAAACATATAATAATAATAATAATAATAATAATAATAATGATAATAATATCTTTATTTACTGAAGGTTAACACATTAAGACATGCGAAACATTAACTTATTTTCAATGTGGCCTTCAAAAGAAACAATCCTGAAATAAAAATGGCATTATGAAACAAAACATAAATGACATAAATGAACCCGACAAACACTCATCTTTTAATTAATGATGGATGCATTTATACAGTGAAAAAATTCCTAATCAGTCACACATGTTTCAGTTAAACAGTTAAACACAATAGTAAAAAGTTTTTAAACATCAGCATTCATTATATATCCGGCCGCAAAATTACAGAAATATCAGTTTATTTTGGATTTTGAAGTTGTAATAGGAATTTCTTATAGTTCCATTTAAAAGATATGACTGTTGTACAGTTTCTTATTTCAGTGGGTATCTTTTTCCACACTTCATTGCTGCTGTAGCTAAATGTATCTTTTAAATAATTTGTACGTGGTTTCAATTGAATGAGTTCATTTCGTTCTGAAGAACGGAGTCTGTTTGATGTTATTAATTCTGACATATAAATCGGTAAGAGCTGCTTTTTACATTTAAAAATAAGCAAACCCATATGATATGCACATCTGTGTTCAAACGTAAGCCAGTTTAATTCACGAAACATATCCAAGGAACACGTTAAAACCGGCTTATTTAAGATAATCCTCGCAGCCCTTTTTTGAATCTTTAGAATTTTGTTAACATCTGATTTTGAACTTATCCCCTTGCCCCAAACTGTACAACAGTAGTCAAAACATGGCAATATGTATGCATTATAATACATCTTCTTCATATATAAGTGTGTGCATTTTTTTTGGCAATCTTATCTGAATCAAATAATGAAGAAAACATATAAAAGACAGTTACGTAAGATTACATAAAAGATATTATACCTCGATGAAGATATGTAGGACCAACCGATGATAGAGGCCCTACACCATTGGGAGTCTGAGGCTGTTGAAAATTTATTTGATTTGCCCAGCCAGAAGCGTAACATTTGACCCTTAGATCTGAGTGCTGAACATTTGTATGATCGATTGGTCCCAATGACTACAGAACAAGAAGAAAAACAGATAATGAAACGAAAAATCATACGAGAAAATAATGAAAGTAATTGCACTTTTTTTACTACTAAAAACCTTTTCGCTGAGGTCTTTGAAAACTATGTATTGTTTATTTTACGAGGGGACATGTTTGTATCCTGTGCAAAACTGCAGAAGGAAGAAGGCATCCGGTATAAAATGTCTAGCAGATCATTATCGTCGGAAACTCTAACTGTGTGAATGTCCTAACAGTACTGTAACTGTAACATTAGTCTCCGCTGATATATTTTTGTAGGATTTGAAACGAAAATACTGCGGTACAAAAAGAAAATAACGAACAAAACTGTGAACGAGTCAGTATAAAATTTACTCCAATAAAACTTTAAAGAGCTTTTCTAAAGTGTCAAATCAGTGTCAAATGATTTTTTTCTCTAAATTGCACACTGGATATGAAAGTAAATAATATTATTCAGGAAATCAAGAATGTTTGTAAGGTTTCAACATATATTAGGGTGGCATGTTATTGACAGGCAATGAACATTTCGTAACACTATTGAATGGTTTCGTTTAAGTCTCAAGTATTGTCTGTATCAGCTTGGTGGAATCATTAAATATATATATATATTCATCCATTGATGCTACCACATGAAAAGTGCATGTGCTTATATTTTTTGTGTTTGACGGTAATCCTAGTCTACAGTAATACACATGTCTCAGGCCTTTGAATAAAATTAACAGATCAATACGCAAGTCCTATAATATGAAATATAGTGCGTAGTATTTTGATGCTCAATTAGTGTTACTGTCAATTATTTGAGAGGTACATATTGACATGCATAGCTGCAAATGAGATCGTGTGATAGTACAAATATTGGATTGAGCAGGAAATTGAATATTTTTACAGTTTCAGATCATTTGGTACTCGTTAAAGAAAGGGTTCTTTCAAATCTGATTAAAATGATCTCCTCGGAAACGCAACACTATTGTGAACTTTAGTCAGATTTGGGTTATTTCACAGAGACGATAAATAGTGGTACAGCATCTTCCTGTCGTTACGTTATAGCGAATGCTTCACAGAGAGCTACTTTTACCTACTGAAATGTTGATATCGAAAATATGATAAACAGAAGTGAGGTATTGATGAAGTAATACAGTTCAAAACTTAGTTAATACTTACAAAACCAGTTTGAGTGATATTGAAGTATCTTGACAAGTTGGTCTTCATGAAATCAGAAATTCCGTGAATGTACTCTGTGTTTGGTGCTGCATATATGATATTCCGCGAAATTTGGTTACCTTCAAACAGAAATCGAACTATGAGACCATACCTGTAAAGCTCACAAATTTATGTCGATGTTGTATCGAAGTCTATGCACATATAAACACACAATACCTTACAGCAAAAACCAAGCTATTTTTAAAAAGGTAAAAATGGACACAAAATATCTTCAAATTATTTTTTACAGATATGAGACTAATATAGTCAAACTTTTAAAAGCAAATACACTTCGGAAAAATATGTATAAATGTTCATACAACGATATAGATGGACACACTTGCAAACCTGATATATGATTACTGATCACCACTACGTAAAGAAAATAAACTTGCCCTCTGGTAGACTAAAATTCTGCGAATCAAAGGCTGCTAAACGTGGGTACCTGAGACTCCATACGGAACTCTTATATGGCACAGCCTGAAATTGATGCATTGATATGTCTGTTTCACATGTGTTGCCAAAGTGCATGCTGTACAACAGAGAGTTACAATTTTAATTTTCATCTCTAGATTACTAAATAAAATTAATCACGCCACTATTTTGCACAACACGTTTCGACTTTATTGTACGTCTTCTTCAGGTGCAGTAAATGACAATGTATATGATACATATACAGTAACTGTAATAAACAAGTAACATCACGCCCGCTAAACGTAGCACGTAACAAAACGTGACGTACGGTGGCAAATTATCTTTGACAGTATAACAAAAACAAGTAATATCTTTAAAAAAAAAAGATGGTCGACGTAGGTGACGTAATAAACACATTTTGTGTTTCAGAAGGCTCCCGGGCAGTACACTTCTTATATCGGTACCGAAACGCTAGCCAATAATCAATGACGCTAGATGTCCGGCCCCGGACAACACCTCGTTGAATACAAAAGTTGATCTTCGTACTGTCCAGAAACCTTGACATAACGTGTTCTGTTTTTTCTTTTTTTGCAACATGATTTATTATAAATAACTATAATATAAAAAAATATACACATTTTGTGTTTCAGAAGGCTCCCGGGCAGTACACTGCTTATTCCGGTACCGAAACGCTAGCCAATAATTTGCAGATTCTGATTGGTCACATTATAACGAAGTTGGTTAGCAACGCGTCCATACCAACGGAAGTTCAAATCAAAAGTATACGACTACGTCGAATAATATGATAACAAGATAACATAATGATGTACAATGTAGTTATAACAAAGCGCTCTGATTGGTTGATACTGGTTAATGTAGCATCTAAGTGGACTGGTGTAACTGAATGCTGCAATTGTACTTGCGTTGGTTTATAATATTGGATGTTTGAAATTACGAAATTATCAAAAGACATTTATTGCAGTGATATTTCAGTTGATATAAAGTACCTTCAACCAACAAAATTTATAAAATAAACATGTCATTCATTTGCGTTCCTTAAAGGTGATCAATTACTTTTAAGCAACATTTTATGACAATTTTTTTCTTTTAATATATTCTGTAAGAGATTTATTTAATGAACAAAAAGACCCATTACATAGAGTTAGATCCCTATCAGAAATTTACATTTTATTAACTTTTATAAAATTTTGTCATTACTCCCCTTTAACATAAAGTATTTAAAACGTTGAGTATTTCTTTTTTATTTCAATATAATCTCTACTTTTATATTTGAATTGGTTAGATATACAAATATCTTAACATTCTGAACCAAAATGCAAGTTTTAAACCTACGTGTAGCTTCTGAATTGATTTATTTCCAATATATCTTGGGTGCGCACCCAAATTAGGTAAAGGGAGGTAATAATATCTTTTCAAATTGAATTTCTAATGAATTCTTTCTAAATACATGTATATAATATTGAATGCAAATATTTCACAAATATGATATAATAAGTCTCTGTTAAACCAATTTAGAGTTAATGGACTTACGTGCAGGTTCTTTAATAAACGACTCTGGTCACGACCTACTCCATGGTTGTTAACCTCTATACTATGAAGGGCAGCATTGTACATAACGTTGCTGATGATTTCGTTGTTACGCCCTCCTCCAATGTAGACATGAACAGTATTCTGGAATATCACATTAACTTATTCGATTCATGTCTGGTAGACTCGAGTGCATATTAAACAAGAGGGCCATGATGGCCCTTTATCGCTCACCCGAGTACAACTGCTTTTAACAAAGTTGCTAGAAATCATCAAAACAACCTTTCTGACAAATTTCCAGGATATTTGGGCTGAAAATGTTACCTCTAGAGTGTTAACAAGGTTTTTCCATATTTGGGCTCTGTGACCTAGTTTTTGACCCCAGATGACCCATATTCGAACTTGAGCTAGAAATCATAGAAACAACCTTTCTGACAAATTTCCAGGATATGTGGACTGAAAATGTTACCTCTAGAGTATTAACAACGCTTTTCCATATTTGGGCTGTGACCTAGTTTTTGATCCCAGATGACCCATATTGAAACTTGAGCTAGAAATCATCGAAACAACCTTTCTGACAAATTTCCAGGATATTTGGGCTGAAAATGTAACCTCTAGAGTGTTAACAAGGTTTTTCCACATTTGGGCTGTGTGACCTAGTTTTTGATTCAAGATGACCCATATTCGAACTTGAGCTAGAAATCATCGAAACAACCTTTCTGACAAATTTCAAGGATATCTGGGCTAAAAATGTAACATCTAGAGTGTTAACAAGGTTTTTCCATATTTGGGCTCTGTGACCTAGTTTTTGACCCCAGATGACCCATATTCGAACTTGAGCTAGAAATCATCAAAACAACCTTTCTGACATATTTCCAGGATATTTGGGCTGAAAATGTTACCTCTAGAGTGTTAACAAGGTTTTTCCATATGCCGGCTGTGTGACCTAGTTTTTGACCCCAGATGACCCATATTCGGACTTGAGCTAGAAATTATCGAAACAACCTTTCTGACAAATTTCCAGGATATTTGGGCTCAAAATGTTACCTCTAGAGTGTTAACAAGGTTTTTCCATATTTGGGCTGTGTGACCTAGTTTTTGATCCCAGGTGACCCATATTAAAACTTGAGCTAGATATCATCTTAACAATCTTTCTGACAAATTGCCAGGATATTTGGTCTGAAACAGTAGCCTCTAGAGCCTTAACAAGATTTTTCTATTTTTGGGTCATGTGACCTAGTTTTTCATCCGAGATGACTCATATTCGAACCTGTCCGAGTAATTACTGGGACAAACATCCTGACCAAGTTTCGTGACAATTGAGGCAAAAATGTGACCACTAGAGTGTTAACGAACTAAGTGTGGACGGACGACGGACATTCATCGATCCTAATAGCTCACCCTGAGCCAGCTCAGGTGAGCTAAAAAAAACTTCTTAACATCTTCACAATAATGACCTTTATATTTCAATATATGACATTTGTTCAATGTTGTGCTATTCTATTAAATAATGAAGGAATCCAGACACAAACAAACAGAATACAAACGTTTGCATTATCAATCTAACTAACTTCTAGGGACTACTCTATGAATAAAACTAAATAGATGTTTCTTTTACAGGTCATAGCAATGTATATTATTATTCTCATCGATAAAGAGGAAGAAATGTCCGTTTACTTCTGTACGACATTTAAGTTTGAAATAGTGAGATGGTTAAATATAAATTTTCACTCTCTGATTTACAAATGTACACCATACAGCGTAAAAATTTTGCATCAACATGTACGTATAAAGAACTGCGTTGACGATATCGATTATGTGACCCATGCTTACTGATACGCATGTCTATTGGACAACAGTCAGTTCAACAAAGTTCTTGCCTCGCAAAAGAGCTGGTTTTTTGTAGACTCTATTGAGGTGAGACTGGAATCCAGGTGTCAAAATACTTCATATTTAAAAACATATATTTCACTGTTGCGTCTTTATTCGAACAGCTGTGCAGTTCGAAATGAAGTGATTTTGAATAAAAGTTTGACAAAAAGTCGTTTCGGAACCATCTGTTCTCTAGGCTTCAGTACGCTTTTGCAGACATGCGTTCATTAAGCCGAAATACGCTGATCATCTTGAATGTGCACTGCTTGGTGAAAAATATCCTGGAAGAACACGATTTTTTGTGTAGGCAATACATCTTACCAAAGAGGAATGCGATCGCATAGAAAATTGACGGCCCGATTCCTCATTATATATAAAAGCGTTGACTTCTAATTTTAAAGTAAGTCACGTGCTTTGATACGCAATCGGTGCACACTAAATCATGTCTTTCAATTTTTTAAACTATAAAAGGCCTCTAGTAAACATTTGTAAACCATATGAACTATATATTCTGCAAATCTAAATAATAAAATTAGCATTTAATAGTTGAATAAATGACAATCTTATTCTTAAGATTGTCATAGATTCAAATGACTCGTAGACAAAGGCATATATTAAGTATTTTCTTTAATTTAGTAAGTATGTTTTCTGTATGAACTCTCATCCAAAACTGATGTGTTTTTTTTCCACGTGACTCGATACTAGCGTCTGTTCCGACAGTAAGACGATCATGAACCCAAAATCTATCTCATGAACTGAACAGACAGAGCCAAAACTTGGTATTTAGTAAATTATGTAATGAATTTAACTCACATCCTGAAACGCGTTCCTCAATATCAGTGTACCAGATACCTGGCCATCAAGAGAAACTGCTTTGTTAGAACCTCCCGGCAACATATTCAACGTATGGTGTATTATATTGTAGCGAATGACGTTTCCACGCTGTTCAACAAATAAATAAATTAAAAACTATTTTTGTTTCTGATAGAATGAGATCAATTATTTGATTATTTTAAGCGATCACATATTTCATTATTTTTCCTTAATCAAAAACGTATATTAGATCATACATAAAGTAACATTTTGTCTAGGTAAACGTTATTATAATTATTCTTTTAAACAATTTATATACAATGTAACTGCTCTTATAAGTTCGTATTGATCAGTCATCTGGCGGGGATGTGAACCCGAGAGTAAATGTTAAATACTTAGCTACTTCTAAAACATGACGCCTTCCGATTTCACTTTCACAGCACAATCGTAACGTGACTATGTTGGTGTTAATTTTTGTAGGCTATAGAAATTGGTGTATCATATATTAATATGTTTACAATGAAAATGACAATGCAGACGGTAAAGGAAAATGCAAAAGCAACATTTTTGTAACTCAGCGGAACATATTTTAAATTCGCTATATTCGATTTCTTTACTGTACATATTTCTCCATTTGGGCCAAAAAATATTGTTCCTTGTATTCACAGATTTTTTATTGTCGTTATATATACATTATAACCGTAAGCTTTTAAGATAGACAAAGAATAAACAAAATCGGGCCAACAAAAAATTAATGTCACTATCTCTGGAATTACCTTATATCCAGAGCCGATATACACGACTTTTAAAGTAGTTATGACGTCATTTTGTTGTTTTCAACCATAATGATCAAAACTAATAAAAGATTATGCATGTATTCATTTTAACGGTAGGTACATTTATCGGGTTCAACAGTCCCTTTTTGTAACGTAATCATTTTTGAAACGGAAATTAACAAGATCGAGATCTCGTGGTAAAGTACTGGATTAATATTAATCATAAATCATTCAAACGATACGATAAGCTTCATTTGCCACAATTATTTGACATAGCAGCGGTTGTTGTTCATTAAATATGTATACGGCTCGGCTGATCAATCAGAAAACGAGAAATGTGGTTACGGTATATGCTTACACATACCTTTTACACACGAGAAAGACTTACGTATGTCCAATCATTGCCAATGTGAATTCCATTACAATATATAGCTTCCTTGCAAATATGATGTATCAAATTGTGTTCTATGGTGAAATCGTTACCCTGAAATTAAAAAGAAATCAGTCATTTTCTATTTAGGTATGAGCCAAGCTGTAAATTAAAAGAGCATATGCCTTGACGTTCATACAAAGAAATTAAGTAAAACGCCTACATGTAAAGCAATTACATTGACATATACGAGTAAAACAGTTGATGTAGATACTGACCATGACATGTCAATGTTCAAGGATAGACTGTATAAATAGTTGCATGGCACAACGGTTACATGTAGTTTGATACAACGGACTTTGCTGTCAATTTTTGCTAGAACTGAATCCTATTACCACGAGTACGGTGCGTCCAAAGGATAAAATACATTTAAACTAATAGCTAAGTCTTGTGAAAACAACAAGTCAAATTAATCTGAAGTTTACTTACTCCAAACTCTATTCCAGCATATTTACTATCGTAGATGTTGTTGTACCGAACATTAAACCCAACTCCAGTCACGTGGACAGCATCATTTCCTGCTATTCCAACACGAGAAGATCGACATATTTCATTATTTTCAACAGTATTGCCTGATGACTCCAACGTCGTCCTATTACCTCCTGCATCAGAGAGTTTTAAGGAGTTGACTTATTGTGTATTTATTGGAAATTATAAGGTATAGATTACAATTTTAAAAAGAAGGAAAGTCACTACCTGTTAAAGCTGTACATCAACCTTGCAAACAGTAACATTTAAAAGATTGAAAACCATTCATCAAGGCATTCTACATGTATCTGTTCCCATCACAGTTTCAGTATATTACTATGCTGTTTAAAATAGTGTATTTGTTTACTAAATAATCAAAAGGATTTTTTTCCAAAGTTTTTCCAAGATTTTTCCAACTGTTGAACTTATCATTGTACCTGACATCCAAATTCCTCCGCATGTGTCATGGATGAAGCAATTCGACACAGTACTACGTACCGATTTACCAGTTATACTTGCAGCAACACCACCTGGAGTTAATACAAAATTACTTGATTAGTGAAATGAATTTCTAAATTACACATTTTTCAACGGAATAAAAAATATATGTAAGAAAATATATACAGAGAATGACAATTGTTTCTGGAAGACAGACACTTACGTACAAAAAGCAATGCCACTTCGATGAATGAAAGAAGTACACATGGTTAACAATATACATTGTAATAACATTGCAATAAAAAGGTCAAACACTACAAAATCTTTATCCGATATCGTTTCCATGTATTAAGTGTTATTCTTTTTTGAAAATGCTCATGGACAATTAGTTAAGAATACATGTACCTGTATTTCGGATTTCCATTTTGTTCAGCTTTACTCTCGAAACATCTGGTGCATACAGTCCACTTCTTCGGCAATATTCTAACGTGAAGTCCTCAAGATGAACATTGTCAATGTTATGTCGCATACTAAGAAAAAGAAAAGAAAAAAAAAGAAGAAAAAATGGAATAGTTTATTTACAAGTCTTACTATTAAAGTAGTTCTATTAAAAAGCATGAATTAACTCAACATAATAGACATTCAGTTACAAGAAACCAAATTTAAATTCGATTCTAAATTAATTGTAAAACGATATCTGTAGTATAGTTTACTCAATATATTGTTAATTTAAAAAAAGAACATAAAACATGATAAGTGATCGTGCTTAAATTTTGTTGTTTTTTTTTTTTTTTATAAAATAAAGTTTGAGGAATGGCTGCAAAGTCATAAAGAGCAAGGACAGTGATGTGTTTTTACATGAGTACTCACATCTCAATGCATAGATACTTGTCTACCAAAGGCACCGAAGTTTATTATTAATCGACTGTAGCCTGTCTTTTGTGCGTTGGTGTAAATTGTCAAATTCGTTTTTCACTGCTTTTTTTGTGACGGGGCCAATGTAGTGAACGAAAATAGAATATATATTCAATATTTCATAATAGTTACTCACTAAACACAGTCATTGACCATTGAAATATAAACCATGTCTGAAGACTTCACAGCACCCGACTGATTAGGTACCCACATATACAACTTTCCACTTTTTCTGTCCATATAATATTCTCCCTGAAATAATCCAAAAAATGAAAAGGTACTATTTTCAAATCAAATTCATAACATTAAATTTGATAGTAAAACCAAAACGTCAAACCTTGGACCATTTGCTTATTTTCCCCCAGAAATTATCTATTTCTGTCCATAAGCAACATATTTGCAATTGAAAAGGTACTGCAAAAAGTCTACGTCGATGTCGGCACAGGCTTCAAATATCCTGATCATGTTGTCTCTCGTGAACGGAATCTTTAATGCGGTCGATAAATTAGCTACATATTTGAACTTCTTGTTCATTGAGCAGTATAGTACTTATATGTTTTCAGTTTTTAGTATATTTAGCATATGTAACATGTTTACGACTTACCGGTTGGTCAAGTGCTGATAATATATTTATGAACCGGAAGAAGCCTGCATCTGTATTTGAAGTGCCGTTCTTAAACGCTTGGAGGTGACCTGATATAAGATAACATGTATTTAAATAATGGTTTAAACCGTTTAAGTCCCGAGAAGTCTTCGGTATTCATAAAAAATGGGATGAATCTTACGGGCGACCTTGACTGTTACATGTATTTCAACATGAAAATGTTATAAATATAGCTACTTTATACTGAAGAATTATTTAAATAGAAAACACTCATCTGATATAGCCCGAGTGCATAATACAAGCGCGTGTCTGTACGTTAGCAACTACAGTATATGTATGTCCTTTATCATCGTGATTAATAAGATTTCGTCGTCGTTTGTATGAAAGATTGTTCTCTTTATGATAGAAATGGAAAATAATGCGCAATCTGCCGCGTGTTACACGTTGGACACCTCAGTGTCCCCATACTGTTGATAAGTACCTGTCTTGAGACCATCTGGTGCCTTGTGGTCAAGGGTAACTGTCCTTCTTGTGCCATCTATTGACTTTACCTTTACAGCCCGGTCGTACCAACCATAATACCTGTGTAAATGTCATTGTCGTAAATATATATAAACTAACGAGACATGTACTCATAACATACGCAATGACATTAACTAGACTTTGAATAAATCAGAAATGGTATCGCGTAAGTTCTGCAATTACAGTAGTTTATACGTAAAGACTTGTCGCATTTATTTTCTAGTGAACAACTGTGAGTTTTCAACAAAAACTTACAAAAAGCCATATACCCAAGGATCATTTTCACCGTGCCAGGATTGTGGAACTGTGGAATTGTAACGGAATGTAACACCAAATCTTCCATTAGGAACCTCAGTAATATCAAGATATCCCTGAAAACGCGTCACTTGGTAAGTACAACTGAATACGAGTTGTAAAGACATTATAAGTACATTGTATAGATATATGTAGTAAAAAGCTAAGTGGCAAAACACTCTAACAGAAGTATAACAAAAAACTTATTACAGCGTGAGAAATAATCAATAACACAAATGGGAATAATGAGCTAAACAAAAACGGCGCCCCTAAATAAAAAAAATGCCCCAAGTTACGTCAGAATCATCTCTTGTCAACATAAACCGTCTAGAAGCAATTATCACTTACATCATTTGGATGCTGTGCTAAATGAAGAGGGTGTCCATTGAAGAATACTTCAAGTGGAGAATTTCTGCGCCTGTAAGCTCCGTATTCATCCATTATGCCAAAATTAGTTATGTTCAAATCGTGAAGGTTGACCACACGTACCTTCAAAATAACATGATTTTCATTTCAAATTCTTAGCAATGTTGGTACATGTAACTGTTGTAATGCAGTAAGGGTACATATACCCTTTCATGTTATACGAATAAACGAATAAAGAAAGCTCTCTATATATTAACCTTTCTCAGACTTTTCCTGTGCTGCATTGAACTTGTAGTACTTTGTAATAGAATGTTTATAATAAGTAAATGACCAACTCAAACATCAAATGTATCTTTCATGCATTGAAGGGCAAGTAACTATCAAGTAATGCAATGTATTACTCATTTTTGTATAGTATTACATGGACTATAAGTTTTAATTCTTTACAACTTACATGGGATCGTGCACTAGCAGGCAGTCTTGAAAGTATTGCCTGGTCAGTTACAGGCTTCATGCTACTGCTAGGGATTCGTTTACCTCCTGTCTATATAAGGAAAATAGTTATTTATAAACTAGTATCTCATATTAGAAAAGTGCAACGCCTTTTAACACATTTTGTCGCCTCAATGCATTTTGATTTTGCGCAAAGTGACCGTTTTTTGCAATAGGTGTCCGCTTTAACGGTGATACGTTGTATATGCTTAAATTTAGTACTGTTCGAAAAGTATTTATTATCTGTGCCGATGTTTTGAACAACGTGAGATAAAATCCAAGAGGTCTATTTCATTTAATCTGTTTCCTTTTATGACCTATACATTTTAGCGCATGATATTTCTTGTACGCATCATGACTGTAAGGCTAACTAGGGTATGCCCCTAAAACCCTGGTTAAAGAAGATAATGGTGCTAATGGGCAATATTAGTCACGCTTGAATCTAAAGAAGAAGCCATAGGCTTCCCAATCTTGGGGATAGAGGGACTGTGTAAAGTCGCGGGATTTGCTTAACTGAAAGAATCTTATACAAATGATGTCACAATGTGTGCTAGTACATTATCATGAAAACGATTGTGTTTAAAAAAAGCTTATGACGTCCTGCAAAATAATATTTTTTTCAGTTTTTAATCACTGTAAAACAGTATGTTCTTTCTATTGTCCTTTTTGTACTGGGGTTAAAATTGAAATGACATCTCATGCACTAACTAGTTTTCTAAGTGCAGAATGTCTAAGGTCATCGCCTGTCTTCGCCATCATTCTATTTCTTTTTTTTTAACAACCCATATTTCTTTACTTTCCTCATTTCAGCGATGAATGAAATGAACACTGAATTGTGAAATACCGACAACAAGTTGTGTGCCACTTATATAAGCAAATATATAAATAAATAAGTTATAAGATGCGCCTATAGATTTAAAAGAATCTCTAGTCATTATTGTCTTTTAACATTACTGACTTAAAATGCCAGGGCGTTTGTGTCTTTTTGCATATTTTACAGTTGATTGTTTTTTGTTCCATCTCGCATTGTGACACATGATATATATGATGTTCCAGGGACATGTTAAACTTCATCAAAAGTTATTTTTTGTTTGGTTACTGATGGAATGGTAAAGTTACTTCACTCATTTAGAGAAATTTACAAGTACACATTTAATCTCAAACAACCCTCGTATATATCGAAAATACTCAAAAGACTGATTTACAGTCATTATTCTAATGGAAACTTAACTTCCATCCAACCGCCATTACATTATGTATTCAAAATTCAATTTAGGTTAAGAATCTGTAGGAATAAAATTTGTAAAACACAAACTATATTTATTGATTTCTATAAGTTATATTTCCAATATTTATGGTTTTTTTTAAACTGTTTGTCGCCTTTAATGATTTGGCATTACAGTTTTTATTAGTATATTAAACCTTGTAAACATACCACATGTACTGTCTGACCTCGGTATGAACGGATGATAGTATTGTTTCGTGAAATCGTCAGAGTCGTATCTAGATCGTAGAATCCCGACAACAACTCTATGTATACCACTAAAAGAACATGATACATAAAATCAACACTGACAAAAACTGTATTTACAAAACAGATTCCCAGGGACGTAAGTCACGTGTTATGTGGTCACTATTGTGATTAAAAGAGAGATGAGGAAGCCCCTATCTGTGGTGTCGGACAATATTTTATAGAAAATTTTAACCGACATTTGAATCTGCGTAAATCATTTCTATAATTCTGTCTTTCCTGACCGTTTCATATTCATTGCGTTAAGCATTGTGTCCGTTTAAAGATTTGTTCTTTAAAAACCTATAAAAAGAAGAGCTAATGCATCTAAAATATATTTTTCAATATTACCAAATCAAGAATTTACATTGCAAAAAAACGTATAAAATCAGATTATTATGACATTTAAATATCAATGCCTTTTATAACGTAGATTCCGATTAAAAGATGTTAAGCATTACCTATAGAAGTTCCTTATTTTACACATGTAAGCTACTAACCTGATGTATTAAACTGTGGCTGTCCAGCTAGTGTCAAGGCGTATGTTACAGTTTTTACCGGCACTTTACTTGAATGTCTGAATAAGCAAATAAATATTTCCTGCAGAATTACAAGCATTTAATTGCATTTAAACAGATACTATATACATGAAACAGAAATAGATGATAGATTAGGATACAATGTAATTATTAAGATTCACAGTAAAAATATAAGATCTAGGAAAAAATGTATGAAAAGATATATAAGTTGTTAAAATAGCTCATCTAAACGTCAAATGTTATTTTTTCTGAACAATCCTGTCACATTACATATTACATTATCTTGAAAAGAAACACGTTACATCTGTAAAAATGCTATCTTCTTTGCTTAAGGTGAAAATCTATATGATAAAAAAACATAATACTTGACCAGAAAAGAAACCTTATTGTTACTTTTTGACTTTCCATATATTAAATGAATGAAAGGTTAAAGTAAAATATTACCCGTCATTTTGGTCGGATCCATGCGGACTTACGTAGATGTGGACATTGGCAGCTGATGATAAACGTGTTTGTTGGAGGTATAAAACTAATACCAGAAATAAAGTGCCTTTTTCCCACATAATTCTGAAAACATAGTTTGTTTAGTTATGAAAGCAAACTTTCAAAACGGACATAGATTTAACAACTATTTAATAAATAAAGGGAAAGCGTAATCTCATTACCCAGAACATTTGCTACATGTTTAAAGGTCGGTGACGTATCTCAGTCGTTAGATGATCATTTTAAAATGTTTTGGGCTGATACATGTATAAGGTTGGCCAGCAGTTACCAGACCGGAAGTTAGATGATGACGTACTCTTTTGTCAAGTTATAAAATGTACTATGTGTTTCTGTACGGTCAAAAAACGAAGAGGACCTGATTATTATGATGACTAAAGTAATGTTTCAATGAGAGATGCCTGATACAACAAGTACACAAAATGTTTTAATGGTTTCATAAGACATTAAAGGTCCAATACTAAGGAAAACGAAAATTCAAATATATTTAAAAAACACAGAAATAATTTACTTTTAATAAAAAATGAAAGTTGGTATGTAGAAATTCTAAATAAACCACAGTACATGTACTGTTATTTTTCTATGCATTATGAAGAAAGTTAAAAACACCTGGGTGGTCATTTTGTCAAATCACTGACATTTCAACATAATACACACACTTTTCTTCGTGTTCCAAACACTTTCTGTAAATTTTAACCTGACAATCTTCATTATTTAGTGTCTTGCATAAGGTAATGTACTTGCCATTGAAATAACTGACACTTAATTTTCGCTTAGTAGTGGACCTTTAAATGCGGAACCATACTGTTATACAGATCCGTATATTTTGTTTGTAAATTTGTTAATATTCTTATATAAAAAGGAGTAAAACTCTTTGAGAAATGTCACTTTTTAAATTCTAATGATCACTTTAAAAGGCAATATCACTTTAGAATGCATTTACATAAAAAGGGCCTACGGATACATCAATTAATATTATTTTCCATGAACTACAGTAGATTGATTTATAACCCTTCAATGAAATTTCCAGCGTTTTCATTTGTCATCGATCCGTAATAGGAAATTGATATTAACGGGTCAGACAGGTACTTGAAATTACCCATGTAAACTACGTCAGCCATGTTGGATGCATGTGCAGTTCTTCACTGCACTAAATAAAGTCAGCTCAATTGACGTCCTAATTTCTATAAATCACTAAACATATATGTCATGTTTCAGTACCACCTTTAAAATCGATATCACATAAGGTATTTAAAATAGGATAAAGGCTTCAGAAAAAGGTCAGTTTTCCGAAGTTATTTCTCTCATTAACAGATAATAAAACATGAAAAGAAGGCCTACAAAAATTTGAATTTTTACTACATATATGATAGGAAAACAAAGACTTTAACTGTTTTCAACTGCATTCAGGAGAAAAACAACTGTTATTCAGATACATTCATAGCGTTGGTAATATTAATTTTTCGTAGAATGTTACAGTATAAATCAATGCTAAACATCTGTCTAAAATGCATTATGATTACTTAAAAGGGTACTGAGTAATGTCGCATTAATCACAAAATCTTTCATTAATAATTTTTAGAAGTACAAGCATACTTACATCTGGCCGTGCTGTTTTGAAAACTGACATTCACAACTGCTATGTTCATATTTTGACCTTACTTTATATCTTCAAGTAGTCTTACCGATAAGAAATTATTTAAGGCATCTTAATGTACTTAAAAAATGTATATAGGTCGATACAAGGCAATAACGAAGTTAGATGCAGGGGCATACATTTTTACTATGGAAAGAGGTTATCATAATTCACCAACTGTGACAGTCCTTGTCGCTGATTATGATTTGAATATTGTGGAATAAAGTTGTTTAATGCTCATCAGTTGTAATGTCTTCTGTGACATGGCATTTTCATGTAAGACTCCGCGTATTTACTATTCCGTTAATTTAATTGTTACAAGCAATTTTCACAGTTTAAGGTTACGCTGTCTTCACTGAACATTTTCTAATATTGAAGTCACAGATTGGTTCAACCTGTTTTGTTGCAATTTTGTAGTCAAATACTTTATCATTTACAGCTTTTGTTTTGTCGTATATCTTGTTATTTAGACGCGTTACATACAATTATGAAATAATGATCGAAGGGTCTAAAAACAGTTACAGACTGGAAGCTGTTTTGTTCAAACATAATCAAAACGTAATCAGCTAACATTTCAATAGCAGTAAAGCTATATCATAACATGTTGTCCTCTTTGTTAATTAAATTTCGGATTATCTTTAAATTAATAAATATAACAAGCAAATTCATTGAATTAGGATCTTCATCCCCCCACCCCTTATAGGGTCACAATTTTGAAGAGATAAAGTTATGTTCAGACATTTTGTTCCTAATGCTACTGAAGTTTATTTTTCCTCCTAAATTTAGATTAAGCTCACAAATGAGGCTCGACAATGAGGTCATTAAGGGAATTATTTTCTCGCAATCGAGAACACCTTCATTTCAGGCAAAATTGTCTGCTTGTTTTCTCCTATCTATCCGGATTTTAGAAATTTTGAACAAGAAGAGCAAATCAGCAAATATTCTGTAAGTTGCCGACTTAAATTAATTTACATTCCGGATTTAATTGTTTTAGACGTTAATGTTGACAAAGGAACAAAAATCAAGAATTTCAAAATGTTAAATTTTATCTGTTGTCAAGCCTCTACTTCATTATCTATTTGTAACTGATGGTATAAAACAATTTATTAGCTATTTTGTAACACAATACAAAGCAATGTGCCAAGAAAGGTAACATCGTTACATATTTGGGTAATTTCCCTTGGTTTCTAAACATCCCTAAACTGAAAAGACCTCTAGGATTCATTTCCTTCTTTCTTGTATTTAATTGCACGAAGACAAAATTTTGAAATAATTGTATTTTATATTCTATACATTAGTCATGTCTCTCCTGTAAACACCTAGAAGGGAGTTTAGTGATCATACTACATGACGTGCCTCAATAAATTTATTTGGTGTATACGCATTGGCCGTTATATCACTTACATGTATCTTTTGGTGGACATATAGTTTTCTTCTACATTTCTATGGTAAATACTCACATTTTCGTTGAGCTGTTGTTTACTTGGTCAAAATCACACGTCTGAACGATTGAGGAAAGATGGTCGACAACAATAAAAATGTCAAGCCTCCAATTAAAGAACAATAATCAGTATACTATCAATGCCATTATGTGAGTGACTTGAAATAACTTCTGACATTTGTTTTAATAACAAAAAGAACCTGACCCCTTGGTGCCTCCTTTCTGAGGGAATCACTTTTCTCAGATTAAGGACCAGAAGATTGGTTCTTAGAAAATTCAAGTTCTTTCTTCTTTCAAAGGAGAAATTATACAAATATCTGTATAGTTTATATAGAGAAAATAACCCAATCTCATCTCATCAGGGGCCTCATTAAAAACCCGGGCGTACCAATGTTGTAAGCACTCATAATTGTTAGACATAAAATTATATTCGGAGCAATGGTTTGATAGTAAAAAAATGTTTAAATGTCAATATAGAATATATATCAATGTAGAAAACTTCCAAAGGCCCTAATTAATTGTTTATTTTAGGCAATCCGACTGAAAGTTAGCGGGCTGCTACTTCCTAGTGTAGGCAGCATGTGTACATGATCCAAATGACCACAACCATGATGATAAAATTCCGGACGGACAATGTCATATCTAATATCCATCCGATTTCGGCAGGGAATAAATTATCAGGTGTGTCCTC
>JAFMSR010000007.1:28453214-28476907 GCA_022818135.1 Saxidomus purpurata
TGGATGGTGTGCTTTAACTTTCAAAAAACTTTCTAAATTTGTTTTTCTTTCTTGCGTTAAAATTTAGATATTGAATCAATGTTTTAAGGTCCATTACTAAGATTAAATTGAATTTTCTTTTAAACCTGGAATTGTAACGGGCGTCTCAGAAGGTAAAATATGACATACTGCTTCGAATGTGACCATATTGTGTTGAAAATTTGATTTTTACCAAAGAGATAGTAAATCATATTTTGCCTTTTCAAAAACGAAAGTAGATTTTCCAGTTTTCGCATATCTTTGTAATTTTCCAGAAGTCTCACAGAAAGTGGCCGTAAATAGGTTGTACATGAATAAGTATGCTTATTTCGAATTATAGTTGAAATAACTTTACCAATGATGTACAACGTATATCTCTGACTGTTTACAACATGCAATAGAGCGAAAGAAGGACACAAAGACCACCCAGGTTAATTTAAGGAAATACAAAAACATTCACTCGTTTTTCTGCAGCAGTATTTCAAACAAGGAAATACTCAACGGCTATTGTAAAGTTTTAGAGGCCAGTTTCAAACTGTATTTCTCTGATACAATTCCGGATTTAAAATAATAATCGATTTAGTCTTAATAATTGACATTTAAGACAGCCAAACGTATTGTTTGACAAACATATCCGTCTCTATGTCTTAATAACAACAGATTCGGCAGTATTGAGTTCATAAATAGCCTTATTTTCATGTATGTTTTAAGTTCATGCAATGATAGAACAAGACAGCAACAAAACCAACAGTTTAAGCTTTGAAGAAGGATCATACTTTAAATGTAAATCAGGAGAATGGATTTCAATAATTGCAATATGTGACACTGTTATCGACTGTTTGGATGCTTCGGATGAGAGTATTTGTACTTTCGGTTCAGGTATGACTAACTCTTAACTGTTCTTACAAGTAATTGAAATGTAGTTGTATTTAGTTGACAATTGCATGCAAATGTTTGTTCGGTAATCTATTAACAATTACAGTAATCAAATGCTTGCTATTTTATTTTATTAGCTCAAATTAAGTTGAATTAATTTTACATTATATCGAGTCGATGTGTTTTGTTCAAGAATGAAAAATCTTAGCTTTTGTCTTTTAGGATTTCAACAGTGTACAAAAGAACAGTTTCAATGCGACGAAGGGGACTGTATTCATATCAGTCAAGTCTGTAACTTCATTGACGATTGCCTTGGAGCTTCGGATGAGTACTGTGGTAGACAATTATTTTTACTGCTAAAATACCGTCAAACAGTTGTAATATCTAAGACTACAATACATACACTCTCATTATTAACATTGTTTGTTGTTGTTATGTGGTCTTAAATTGCTACCCTTCCTGCTTTCTTCTGTGACTATCATATTCGTGTGATTCAAGATTACTTTAAAACTCAACAAAAGTGTGCATTGTTGTAAAGAGCGTTTATGAACCCAAATTTGAAAAATACAAATAATGACTCAGTCTTTGAATATATCAACGTTTTCTGTTCAAAGATTACTTAAACAGTTGTGTGCCGCCGTATGGTACAGACTTGAATTGTGGTTTCTGCCTAGAAATATTTTTTTAAAAACCATTTATCTGTACTTCTCATAGTTTGCATCTTTTAAAAGTATACATATAATTAATCAAAAATTAACTTTACTATATACATGTTACAATTTATCACATTTCAGACTTTGAAGAGTGTTCCATTTTGACAGAATATCGCTGCGAAAACCGACAATGTATTCCTTTAGAACAACGCTGCGACGCAGTCAAACAGTGCCTTGATGGTTCTGATGAAACTCAGTGTGGTTGGTGATTTTTGTTGTTGTCACGAATTTAGTTCGAACAATATCTCGCAGAGATAAAGAAATATAAGCAGGCGTCGTTTGAGATTGAGGATAAGTAACGTTTGCTATCATATTCGAGTGACAATATAAAACACTATTTTACTAACTCATTGTATTTACAATATAAAAACATGACATAATCAATACAAAGGATCGAGTAGAAAGCTAACCCTAAGTATATTTTGCTGTAGTTAAATTCATTAACAGTTTCATCACATTGATCCCGGCAGTGGTTGTTGATTTTACTGTGACACCCCTAAGTCTATTAGATTGTTTAACATTAACAATTGCGCAATCATACAAAATAATTATGTTTTATCTTCACAATGATAAGAAATTGTAGAATTAAAATAAATATTCTAAAATGAAAATAACAGTCACTTTGACACCACCATACCACCATTAAGTTAGGATTTGTTTTGCTTGAAACAATTTAAAAAGAAAAATAATATTTTTGTTTTTCATTTTAAGCAACAGTGACCTTCACCCAACCCCTATTAAACTTGCTTAAACTCAAGTTATTGAGCGGAAACCCATTTTTCTATTTTTAGTAATAGTGACCTTGACCTTGACCCTACTGACCCCAAATGCAATCCCAAGCTTTCTCTCCACGCAAGCAACTATACACCAATGTTCATTGCAATTGGTTGCTCCTACATGTAACTTGATTAATTGAGCGGAAACCATTTTTTCTATTTTTAGTATGAGTCACCTTGATCTTGCCCTTGTGACCCTAAATGCAATCCCAAGCTTTGTCTCTATGCAAGCTACCTACATGCCGAGTTTCATTGCACTTTGTCACTCACAACTAAAGTTATTGAGCGGAAACCAATGTTTGACGCCCACCCGCCCGTCTGCTCGACATAAGACAACAGCATTCTTATAATTAGTGTTTTTTTTAAAGAATAAAAACAGCCTAATAATCTGGTTTCAAATAGAAGCTCAAATTAACATGCACATGCAAAGCTTTTCTTAGTGATTAGAATACTATGTAATTTTCAGAAACATGCCAATCTAACGCCTTTCATTGTGACTTTGTCGCTTGTATACCAATGAGATTGAGATGTGACACATTCCTGCACTGTAAAGATGGGGCTGATGAAATGTCATGTGAAATGCACAACTTCCTTCATTGTCAGGATGTCTGGGAGGCTGGATATAGGATGACAGGATATTACACCATGGGTATACAGTAGTGATACATGTATTCTTGCAAATGAAATTGAAACTGTCAAAAAATTGTGGGTTAACATGGCAATATCAAGAATTAATTAGTCATTATCACGAATTTGCACGTATCTAATTATATTGATCAATTTGTGATTATGATAAAACCGCCGTTTCACTTCTATTTTAGTTGTAAAACATTATGACACGTTTACTACTAGACAATCACTCTTAAAGTCGAAATAGTGTATTTCTTGCAGAAAAAAGTCCTTTTTAATCGGATGTAAAAATGTTATATACCGCAATTCCATCAGATTGACACGTGCTTTGTCCATGTAGCTACCGAAAAACAAAGTGAGTGGTCTGTCTCAAAAGATGTAGCAACCTAATAGCTCAGACTTTACACAGTGAATTACACGTGCGTGGGATATAAAAATCTTGCCTTAATTATAGAATTGTGAAATTATATTGCCATAAATATGAAGCTTTTTAAACATCAACTTTATTTTGTAAGACAGAAACACTCAAAGTCTACATTAGATTTGCTTAAGACATAATACTAAAACCGGTTTTTGTGGTAACGTCAATCTTGACGTTGTAATTATATAAAGCTAGATCGTTTAACACCATCTTCTTAGTTATATATCGAAGGCCATAGGTGATATATCTTATAATATGTGGGCATAAAGAGCTTTTACAAAGCGGTTAGGACAGTATAAACATGTATACATGTATGTTCACGTGGGGAAAGGTGACCTCGCCACAAAGTTTTGTCTATAGCATTTTTTAGGCTTCCTTGTTGAAGCATATAGTTGGAAAGAAAGATGGCAGACAGACACAAGTTTAGAACTCCCAATTCACTTGGACAAATCTGATGATAATACATTTTTATACTATCAAACATTGTGACTAGGTTTTGCACCTTTTAAACAACAGTTTCCAAAAAAGAAAATAGATAGTACTGATACATGTAATGTTAAAGGTTCATACTTCGATAGTGTATGAGGCGATTAAAGAGCAAAGGGTGTTAAATTAGTATCATTTATGTGCTAAATTAGATTTATTAATTGGCCACAAGAGATAGAGAGCTCACAGTCATAAGTTAGATGATACTTTGGTAATTCGGTTATCATAACCCTGCAGTGCTTCATGAATCTGGTTGGTTATCGAACGTTCAACAATACTATGTGAGACCAAGCTTGGTGATGATAGTATAAACTCTGAACAGAATTATGTTGAGAAATTGCAAATTTGTTAAAATTTCCACACTACAATTGCAGTTGACTCAATGCGGGAACCACCCTTTTGTTATGGTCAAATTCTTACTTAAAGGTCAAAGGTCACAATACTATATCTACTGATCCTTTCGAAGGAATTTATACACATTTGGGTCAAATATTCATCTTGTCAGAATTACAAACGTCAATGTCACTCCTGTGGTCAAAGAGCATGTGATCATATCTTCCAAACTCTTTAAAGTATTTTAATAAAAATTTGCGCATAATTTCTTCAATAATAATCTTCAATCCACTTGTTTTTTTTTTAAATTGGTAATTGATAATGTTTAAATTTGTTAGGAAAGATGTGACAAAATTAAGTTTGGATTGTTTTAACACATGCTCTTAAGCTCTTTGTTTGCGACTTAAATATGATACTTGGCAGGTGCATGTAACAGTTAAGTGCAAAATGTCCTATACTCAGAACGACGATCATATTGAAGAATGATCTAGTTAAAAGTTTTACTTATATGTAAGTACATGTATTTGAGTATATGTAAGCATATTGAAATCTTAACTGAAAAATAATTATTTTCAAAATATTTAGTAGGCTTCTTTGTACAATGTATCAATGTTGAAAGAAATATGACAACTGTTATGAATGCCAACGTATTTAATAATGTATTCCAATCTAAATAATTTCAGGCAATATTGAAGCATACTGCAAGTTTGATGATGTTTATGCAAGGGGGACGATGTCCACCGTCCTACATTTTGACGTTTCTTTTACTAGTATATCGTTCTGGATCCTTTACATTCTACAAGTTAGATTTTACAATACCGGGTTACAAGAAGTCGAAAGCAGACAAAACTTCTTAATTTTCGATAAGGATGGCAGTAACTGTACGCAACAGGTGACAGATATTTATATGAAGTAGATAAGTATATATACAAAATACCAACTCGTGCAATGTCATCCGAAATGAACATTCGCAGATATCTTAAGATCATTGTACACGCCATCTGCATCTTTAAAGTTATAGTCCATGCTGCTACTGAAAACTTGAATTTTTGTAGATTAAGATACATTATGTCATACTTAAACATCTTCTTTATATATGACCAAACTTTCTTTTACAAATGTGTTTCGGTAACACTAAACGAAACTAAGCAGTCGCCGAATAGCAAAAGTGTTGCAACATCTCTGTAAAGGTTTTTTGAGGATGAAGTGCATGTCTGTAAGTTTAACTCATAGAACACCGATATATACCTTTAAGAACGAAAATTGAAACGACATGTTACTCAAATCTTTTTATTTCCTTTTTAGACGTGACACTTACTTTAGTTTAGTCGAGTTCTATTTCCTATTTAACATGTTTAAATCACATTTACAATATTAAAAAGACATGATTAGAATGGAAAATGGGTCGGGAAATGAAATTTTACAAGCTTATGTTGTAAGACTGATAAGCAATTGGTAATATGGGTTTAACTAAATTGCACCTCAGAGTTTACCAATATATACATGTAATTGATATTGAACAGTGTTGTTTTCGGTGAACTAGACGGATTATTCGTTATTTCTAAAGGATGAAAGATAAAAGTTTGTTTAAAATAATCAAAGAGATACGTGTAAGTACATAGTACTACATTTTAATATGCAAAGCTCTTTGTGTTGATATAATCGCCAATTGTTGGGTATATGTGATTAACTCGATCATTAAACATCTTGGATGTTCAATGTACATGTACGATTAACTTTTGTCAAACATAATTAAAACTGTTTGAATAGTTTTGTTAGGAGATAATGGAATCAATGAATCATTGACTTGCTAATTTCAGTTAGTAACTTTGGTTTTGAAAAGTATCTGAACTCTATTATAAATGACAGTCGTAGGCTCGCACCATCGGTAGGTTACAAAAATGAAGAAGAGTAAAACGGTTGTATAAATAATGTAGCAAGGACATGCTTCGTTTTTATGTGTTGTAATAAATAAGTCTACCCGGTATAAAGACTTGAGAAGAAAGTACTAAAGCAATGTGAGCTGGCCATGTACACATAACTAAATCACCATTATGACAACCAATGGTTAGGGTGTCAATAAAACTGCTAAATATGTACATTTGTACATTTGTACAATAATCAATTAAATGTTTTATCAAATATAAATTATTTTACATAAATGTGAGCTGGTCATGTAAACAGAAATTTTACAACATTAACACAGTAGTTAATCACCATTTTGACAACAAAAGTTAAGAGTTAGAACCTTTGTACAAGAAGCAATGCTATTAAGATAAAATACCCTCTATCACTTGACTGTTTCTAAATATAGAATGATATCATGTGTTTTTCTTTATTTGATTTACTTTTATTATGCCCCCGAAGGGCGGCATATTAAAATCGCACCGTCTGTCCGTCCGTCCGTCTGTCCGTCCGTCTGTCCGTCTGTCTGTCCGTCCGTCCGTCTGTGCGTCCCCACTTACAAATTCGTGTCCGGACTGTAACTTTGTCATGCATTGAAGGATTTTAAAATAACTTGGCACACATGTCTAGCACATCAAGACGACGTGTCGCGTGCAAGACCCACATCCCTACCTCAAAGGTGAAGGTCACACTTGGAGTATGAAGGTAATGGAATCCTCTATATATGCACACATTCGTGTCCGGACTGTAACTTTGTCAAGCATTGAAGGATTTTAAAATAACTTGGCACACATGTCTAGCACATCAAGACGACGTGTCGCGTGCAAGACCCACGTCCCTACCTCAAAGGTCAAGGTCATACTTAGAGTTTGAAGGTAATGGATTCCTCTATATATACATATATGCACACATTCGTGTCCGGACTGTAACTTTGTCATGCATTAAAGGATTTTAAAATAACTTGGCACAAATGTCTAGCACATCAAGACGACGTGTCGCGTGCAAGACCCACGTCCCTAGCTCAAAGGTCAAGGTCACACTTAGAGTTTGAAGGTAATGGATTCCTCTATATATGCATATATGCACACATTCGTGTCCGGACTGTAACTTTGTCATGCCTTGAAGGATTTTAAAATAATTTGGCACAAATGTCTAGCACATCAAGACGACGTGTCGCGTGCAAGACCCACATCCCTACCACAAAGGTCAAGGTCACACTTAGAGTTTATAGGTAATGGAATCCTGTATATATGCATACATTTGTGTCCGGACTATAACTTTATTATGCTTTGAAGGATTTTAAAATAACTTGGCACAAATGTCCAGCACATCAAGCGGATGTGTCGCGTGCAAGACCCAAGTCCCTACCTCAAAGGTCAAGGTCACACTTAGTGTTTAAAGTAATGGAATACTGTATGCATGATTACTCTGTCATGCATGGAAGGATTTTAAAATTACATAGCACATTTATTGAGCACATGGAGAGGACACAGACTGTGAGGCACCTCTTTCGGGGGCATTCGTCACTTGTGAGGGACAGCTCTTGTTTATAAAATATATTTGTATGTCTTTGTAAATTTATCTGGATGTAATTTGCCAAAGGCAATATTAATTGTTGATTTGCCTAAAACTTAAAACTTAACATTTGAAGCTAGCATTACTACAAAAACTTTTTTAAGTCCCAGGAACACTTCAAATGTAGAATAACTTGTAGCTTTCAATTCACCAAGAAAGGTGTTTTAACGAAGAAATGGATTGTTATTTGTATGAAAAACATTCTAAACATTGCCTTTACTATGCACAGAGCTCAGTAGTTTTTTTTAAATGACATTGCAATAAATAAGAAACGCTGTCTGACAATGCTTTTTACAAAATGTACTGAAGGAGTAACAAAAATATGACACAAAGGTATATGTCGACACTGTTTTTTTAACATGATAGTCAACTGTAAACGTGAGTAATTTCACTTCAGGTGACATACAGGTGCTTGCCTACTTATGAAGCTATGGCACATTTAACGGATGATTTTGAATGCAATTGTACGATTTTAAATTTCAAAATCCAGAAAGGGTAGGTACATATCTGTCGTATCGTTCGTGTCTTTGCTGTTTCGTAGCAACTACAAGCTGTTTATGGAAAGCTTTCTTCGCTAGTGGAGATACACATATTGCAAGCATGTTCCTGTTCAATGGTTTTATTACACTGAATGAAAAGCCTTCTCATTAATTATGCAAATATTATACTCGTAATAGTACTTTAGTGCATATTTTGTCATGGCTATTTCTATGAAAGCACTGACTTGAATTCAATGAAACTTCATAAACTGCTTCTATATTTACAATCAAGAGGAGATGCGCATTGTTATTGTTAAGAAGTTATTGCTCTTTCATCACTTTTTATATTCATTCGTGTAGTCCGTTCTATTTCTCAGTAGGCTGGAATTTAGTAAATTTTCATGGAAAGCTACTCTAGCTAGGGGAGATGTGTATATTGTGAGTATCTTTTGGTTCGTTATTTCATTGGATTAATGTTGACCTTTCACACAAAATCCTTGCCTTTTAGAGGAGATTGGCCATGCCAGACAACATGGCTATTGTTTTATAAATGGGAACTCATTTTGAAAATTGTTGTATAAAGTCATGGTTGATACGCTGCATTTAGCCGTACAGCTTGATCAGTTACATCAATGAAGAAATCACCGTGCCAGGCAATTGCATTTGATTTGATTTGATTGTAATATTTTTTTTGCAATTATGATATTGTAAGGTAGGAACACGTTTTTGAAAAAAAGCCTAGACACTTACCGATGATTTTGTCATTTATTTCATCATGTTTTACAAGTAAATATACAAAATAAAGGTTATGTAATGCTTGATATAATACAAGGAAGAATTAAGTTACAATTTAAGACAAATACGATACATTACTGATTAATCGTTAATACATTTCAAGCATAACACGTAAGGTTAGTGGATAACTGCCCCCTCATTCGCCGGTCGATTACTGTGTGTGCTCTAACGATGTATGTCTATGCAGATACCGTAATCGGACCCAATGCCACTGTTACTTATTTATTTATGGTAAAGAATGAAGCTTACATCACTGTTGATGCTTTGCATACACGAAAGTAATTATATACAGTGATTTCTTTTACTGATATACTTTAGAGGGTCCACTGATAAAGTTTTGGATTTTGCACTTCGGAAATGACCCATATGGTTGAAAGAAGGACATTAAATTAAAATATACCTAGCATAAAAGTCGGATTTTTTTATTTTTGACTTGTCAACTTTATTAACAGATTCTATTTTCTTGTTGGGTTGGAACTTTACACGTTATAACCATGGAATGTTTGTTATTCTAGGAGTATAAATAAGTGAATAATATTTCTTTCTATTAATTATTTGGCCATTTTAAACGGGTATATGACAAATTTTCAACAGCTCTGCCCTTTTTATTTACAAAGAAAGGATAATTTTACCATTTGTAAAAACGAAAACCACAGGCTTTCACCAGATAAGACAGGCTCGGTCTTCCTTGGTCTTTATCTGATGAGGGAAATAAGTAATACAAATACCTTTGCACATTCTGAGTATTGCATGTGTATGGAATATGTGTTTATAAGCAGAATGATTGGTATAATGAACGATTTACAGTGCTAATGGGGAGGACCCAGATGGTATAGCGTTTTGCCCAAGCAAATCATACAAGAATTTCACTCTTACCTTGGAGAAACCTGTTCTGAGGAATCCAGATATGCGTTACACCCAACATTTAGGCCTAAGAGTGATATCGTTTTATTATGAACCGGAACCCTTTATGCAAATTACAGCTGGACCTGCTATTTGTATTCATGGTACGTCTTCTATAGGGTTAATTGTTGTGTTATGTTGATACTTGCGACTGTATATACGGGTTTAAAATGTTGTATTTGTAACGACGACAACGGTAGCTGATTATGTTAAAACTATTTGCAACCATTAAAACCCGTTTATACATTGAACTGCCATAAATGTTAAAATGATCGGTAGTGCATAAGAACACTATTTTCATACTTTTATATACATGCATCATGCAGAATAAACCTACGTAGACTGTGTTTTAAATTCGTATTTCTGAATAATGGAATAATGGATTGTCAGCAAAGCTAGGTGAACTTTAGATTTTAGAACGAGCAGCAAATGTTTTAGTTTAGTTTGAATGCATTTATTGTTACATATAGAGTAGACTTTTTTACTTTCAACTTCCCCTTTCCAAACGTAATGACTGTTTCGAGATTCTGAGCAAAGCTTTCACCGAAATAATGGATTGCGAAGTTCAAAGTACAATTCCTCTGACACAAATTGAGCCCTCGATGTCCGGTTTAAAAATCCAATGCCTTAACCGTACACACCGGTGCAATTCCCGAGCTATACTTTAGAGCTGCCCAATTAAACAAACAGAAGAAACGTGTTGTTCTTCAGAACTGAAACAGAAAAACCTTACAAAAGTCTGGTAAACCATCCTTAAGCTGTCTTTTCAACTATGCAATAATAATTACTTGCTGTGTAAACATCAAAATTTGTAAATGCATACGTTATATATCTTACCTTTTTTACACGTTTCTTACTGTAGATTTTACGCCAGCGGACCTTGAATTCAGTTGCAACAGTATTCGAACAAGCATTCATGGAAGTGATAGATGTGTATATGACATAGATGCCTCGGGATTTCCTAGTGGATGTACGGACGGAAGTCACTTAATAAACTGTGGTATGTTTACAATGAATAAATATATTGAATGTAAGTAAAACGTTTATATTAATTATAAATAATAAGTCATACATATTTATATTTAAAGGTTCTAATGACTACCTTGCCTCGTTTTAAAATAAAGGTTAAGCGCAAATAAAACAGATATTTGTGGCAAATACTTTGCTTCACTTTCTTGACGTACATGTTACAAAGACTAAATCACTCTTCCCTGATAACTTATCACTTTACAACTTAATGCAAATTTATGTACGAATATTAAAAAAGGGATAACAGCAATTGTGCAGAATCACAAGTTTTCTTTCTTATTTGGACACAGTTGGATATGAATCATTAAGGTGTGAACGAGTTCCAAGTACCGTTGCATCGTCTATATATGGTCGAATGTGTGCCTCTATTTAAGTGATGTACCATTAAAGTTTACTGTGATATGTTGTGTAGAGAGGTCGAACTTGATACAGATCCAGCATGCTTGCTTCTAAACATACGTTATAGAAATATTTAAGAAATTAGTATTAATCATGGGAGACTTTGGTATGAACTGCTGTGTCTACCTTTCGTCTTATGGACTGAACAACATAATCGCCGTAGCAAAAAGAAGAAAGAAACAACAATTTTCTTCTCAAAACTCGCATGGACCAAAGCTTGGAAATTTGATATGCAGCATTACCTAGAAGTCCTATGCTAAGTGTGTTTAAATCATGCCCCGGGATGAAAAAACGGGGTGACCCAGTGTGTCACTTAATTTTGTATAGACTTAAATTTTAAAAAAGCTAATTTAAAATTCAAAGGTTACAGCTAAGATGTGGTTTGTAACATTGTTTAGTGGATCTTTATCAAGTTTGTTAAAATCATATCCCCACGGTTAAAATTGACCCCTTTAGAATATTGTTCTGCAAAAGCGCAAGGTCTTGAACGTATATATTTTGTATATAGCAATATGTAGTAGACCTTTACCATATCTGTTCGAATCATGCACATGGGGTCAAAGTTAATCTCACCTTAGAGGTCACTTTTTAGTATAAAGAGCTAAAGGACTAACTTTAAAAATCTTTTTTTGACTTGGCGTGCATGCAAATGATACTCGAGTGAGCCATATAGACCCATGGTGGTCCCATGAGCACAGTATTCAATTGTGAGCTACTTCTTCAGCGTTTACATGTCGTCTGTGAGTCTAGTGAACAATTTTGAGGCCACAATTAATGTCCAATCATAATGAAAGTAGGGTCAACGATTAAATCACTCATTCAAATCATATACAAATTTGAAGCTAAATTTACCCCAGTAATTTTAAAAATAAGTCAGAGTGTATGTTGCGATAAACTCGTAGACAACTCCGAAACTTAGCCACGTGAGTCCGAAACACGGTCAACATGTCAAATAATATACAAGGCTTGTGGTCAATCTTGAAACCACATTTTCAACTCCCTTATATTAAAAATTAGTCAGTATCTATGTTTTACTCTTGGACAATTTAAAAACTTGGTCATGTTCGACCAGACGCTGGGTCCCAATGAAAAGTAATAGGAAAACATTTATTAACACTCTAAACGACACACTCGACTCGCAAATATCATGAACATTTATCAGAAATTTTATCTTTATGATCTCTATGCAAAGTTTGAAACCGGGTCATGTGGTACACAAACTAGGTGAACAGGTCAAATCATAGATACACATTATGAACACTCGAGAAGCCACATTTCGTACTCACTTACAACACGTATGTTAAAAAGTAGTTAAAATGTCTTTTTTAATGTACATTTGGTAATGATGGAAATTAGGTTACGTGGGACTAAGAGCTAGGTCAGTCATAGGAAACTTTCATGAACATTCTAGAAATCACATTTTACACAATAATAAAAATTGATTAGAGTAGACCTTTGACTGTTTATTAATCGGCTTTTAAATTATCCTCGGCTGATCTTAATTATGCTTCCTTAACATAATGTCTTTTCTTGTGGAGCGATGGTAGGCCGGTAAGCGATATAGGGCAATTATGATGATACATTCTTTTGCTAGAAACGTATGATTGTCCTCGGAATACTTTGAAGTGTCCGGCGAGTTATTGTATCCCACATAGATTTTTATGCGATGGAACCCATCAATGTCCAGGAGGAGAAGATGAAAAAGACTGTGGTAAGACAATTATAATTCTACAAATTGTTTGTTCGTGTGCAGTTTATCTACTTAGAAGTCGAGGACATACTGAGTGCCTCTACTGTAGGTCGGTAGTTAGATTCCTTCTGATTTTATTCTTATCAAGTACAGACATCAAGTTCACATTAAGTAAAATGTTATGTTGTTTGGAACAGAAGTCTAGCCTCTTCTATCGCTGCAATGTTTTGTTGATGCACACGTTTGCAGTTTATAGAAAATCTAAATCATCATGTGTGCTGATGTCAACATTGCTTTTAGAAAAGAAAGTGAAAGCCAATGTAACTTTAGGCGCAGGGTATTTTGTTTTTCAGGGTGTGTGCCAACAAGCAATGAAATACTTATCATTTCCGATGCGACCAGTTCAGACGGTCCTGTTATTGCTCAATTTGCCCGACAATTCTACACACAAACAAATATTGTGAGAGTGTTGAGTTACAGAGCTTCCAAACCACTACAGAGTTTCAGTATCAACGACATCTTATTAGAAGTACATGACATCGAAATAAGCAAAACAACGGACATTGAAGCGGCATTTGAATGCCATTATAAAGTGTTTGCTAAATCATTTCTGCAATCATTACGTTTTACAAACGACGGGGTAAAAGGTATCATTTTAATTCAAAATAGTGAAATTTCAAAAGAAGTCTTCGGAGCAATTGTAGAAAGCAGACTAGTCAAGAGATATGACTTCAGAATATACCGAGTGTCACAGCATATAGACACATTCTCCTCAAATAAGCATGAATCGATTGTTTCAAATGTTACCGACATTCGAGTAAGAAGATGGCAACACCTGAATGGAATCGGCCCAGAATATTTTGGCGAATTGTGCAGAAGTACGTAATTTTCTTTCAACTTACATGTAAAAAGTAAGTCAGCCTATCTACATGTATCAGGTTTTTAGAGAAAATTGTAAAATTCAATGTGCTAAAGTATGTGTCGGAAAGGATTTAGTATAGATTAGTATATATGCTTTATTCACTGATAATAGCAACCACGCATACATATATATTATGTGTATTTACAAATGTATGACTGGCGCAGAGAAGTTGAAGAAACAGATGATTGCATACACTTCCTTTGTCATTTTTATGCATTATGTAACCAATTCATAAATCTGAAACGTGTACAGGTTTGATCATAAAACGTTGTAAAACTATTACGAAGATATTTTATACAGTGGCAATAATAAAATATTAAATTGAATATATCATGTTTCAGTTACTACAAAGGTTCATTGTCCAAACAGATACAAATGTTCCTCAAGTAAAGTTTGTATACCAATGGAGCAAGTGTGTGACGGCCGAGTTCAATGTTTGCATGGGGATGATGAAGTTCTTTGCAACATGCAATGTCCAACTTACTGCAACTGCACCGGATACCTTGCCAACTGTAGTGCTACTGACTTCAATCCGAACAAGCTTTATACTATATCAAAGAACACACGTTATATTGATTTTAGTTTTAACAGACGACTTGGCCAAGTTTTACAAAGCGCATTTCTGAACTTTACCAAATTGTCCGTTTTGAATATGTCTGCATGCGATGTAAAGCAGGTGTCTCGGTACGCTTTTGTTAGACTTACAAATCTAATTTCTCTAGATTTAAGTTTCAACAACATTTCGGTTCTTTCACATTTTGTCTTTGGTAGTCTTACGCACCTTAAAAATATTTACCTACGAGGAAACTATGAATTACGCATAATTGAAACAAGTGCATTCTTCGGTTTGTCTCTTGTTCAAGAATTAGACCTTTCCAATGCCAAAGTCTTGAAAATTTCGGCAGACACATTTAAGGGAATGATGCTTAAAAGTATTGATTTATCAAATAACAATCTACAGGAAATAGAACAGTACGCATTCCGTGATGCATATGTGGAAAACATAAACTTTGACATGAATAATATTGAAGTGTTTCATAAAGAAATTTTTACCGGATTGGTAGGCTTAAAAACACTTAAGACACCTGCATTCAAGTTCTGCTGCATCCGACCCAATTACGTTCCAGAGCAAGAATGTTACCCACACAAGGATGAGTTCTCGTCCTGCGACGACTTAATGAGACATTCAGGTTTACAATTTATGATATGGTTGATCGGTGTATTGGCTTTGCTCGGCAATGCGCTTTCAATTGTTTACAGAATCAAGTACGATAGGGAAAGACTGAAACTGGGTTTTGGCGTATTTGTTACCAATCTTGCAATGGCAGATTTTCTGATGGCTATTTACCTTTTAATAATAGCAGTTGCTGATTCAGCATTTAGAAAGAGGTAAGAAAACTTGCAGATCACTGACTATAAAACATTTACTACTCAAGCAATACATCGAATTGTAAGATCTATATTTTATTATAGAATGTGAGAACGTTTGTGTTCAAGTTTAAACGGATATTGTGGAAGACGTATATTTCTGCTATAAAGCAGATCAATGCGTTTTCTTAGACTTATCAAATGTTCATAGCTTTCTTCCTTTTTCTACCATGCTCGTTTGATTAGTAAAACGCATATCAACATTCCAGACATCAGCTAATATTACATTCTTACTTCCAGGTATATCTACGTTGACGACTACTGGAGGCACAGTGTCTGGTGCAATATTGCAGGAGTGTTATCAACAGTTTCGTCTGAAGCCAGTGTACTATTTTTGTGTTTTATAACACTTGACAGGCTTCTGGTCATAAAATTTCCATTTGGTGGCGCCATGATAACAACAAAAAAGGCAACCGTCTGTGTTGTTTGCGCATGGCTTTTTTCCTTCTTTGTAGCCTTATTGCCAATTGCATATAAAGGTTATTTCAAAGATGAATTCTATTCAAAATCAGGAGTATGCATAGCTCTCCCTCTCACAAGAGATCGTCCACCTGGTTGGGCGTATTCCCTTGCTGTTTTTATTGGTCTAAATTTTGTCACTTTCATTTTGGTTGCTTTAGGACAGCTGTCTATTTTTCACGAGGTCCGTCAATCTTCAGGAATCGCCACTTCAGCTGTATCAACAAGGAAGAGAGACTTAAAAGTTGCTAGAAATCTACTTTTCGTGGTTGCCACTGACTTTTTGTGCTGGTTTCCGATCGGAGTGATGGGTAAAACATGATTATATTTCTTCAAACACAGTCCAGCAGACATTGATCTGTGACAGCGTGTGCTACATTGTACATGTATAGTATAATTTGATTCGAATAGTTCTCTTTTCATAAAGCCATTAATCAATAGTAAGACATGAGATTCCGACCGATTGTATCAAATTGGAAATGTACATTGTAATAACTATTTTCGATAGTTACTTGCTAGTACAGTTATATAGATTTTAACAAACTCTTAAATATTTGCTGTTCTATCACAACGGATGTGTTGCTACTTTGACTATTCTTTTGTTTGCTTTGAAAGGGATGTTAGCCCTTAGCGGACGTCCTGTATCAGGGGAAGTTTATGCATGGGCAGCAGTTTTAATATTGCCTGTCAACTCGGCTCTTAACCCTCTACTCTACACACTGTCTGCAATTGTTGGAGCAAAGGTAAGTTGACCTTGACCTTCTTTTAGTTTTACATGAATTTGAAACTACACATTTCCACACAATATGTGGTAACAGCGGTCAAAAGCAACTTGTCTGGTAGTAATAACTGTATGACTTGATTTTTTTAATCACAATCTGGTGTGTATGGCAACTTTTACTGAGTTAGTAATAATCATTGACTACGCCTTCAAAATTCGGAAGTAAACATGAGTTTTCTTTCGTGAACTATTTAACTTCATTTAGCAACATAAGACTTCACTTACATACGAGCTTTTATTCTTTTGTGATTACATGTATATATCATTACTTTGTATGACTTCGCATGATAATGTAATTTCGACTGTGTAGTAGTAGCCTTATCTTTTGTTTTGGTTATTTGTCATTCAAATTTACGGAGAGTAGATATGTATCAATGTTACTACTTGTGTCATCTAATATTACAATAAAAATAATGTCAACAGTTTTATAGCTTTTAATATTATTATTAATTTTATTATTATTATTTTTTTATTATTATTGTTATTGTTGTTATAATCATTATTGTTGTTAATATTATTATTAGTACATGTAGTAGAATTATTATTAGTATTATTATTTTTATTATAATATTTTAAATTTTATTCTTATTATTATACAATATAATGGTAGTAGTTGTTATTATTAGTTGTAGTAAAAGTCTTACATAGGACAGATGGTTGTATTAGTATAATGTCTAGATAGTGTATTTTTCTTGAATGAAAATGAATAATAATAAACTCCAGTTTCATTAATGTTTGCAGAGTTTTAATCCTAGTACAGACGAACAGTCCTTCATTCGAATAACAAAAGGTTAGTAATTGTTGCTAATAGTGTTGCTAGGTAAGTTGAAATGCTTAAATGATGCTCTAGAACTCGTTTCTGTTTTTATTTCGATTTATTAAGGATGTGATACAATGTCATACCAACTGATTTAGCATTTTGTGGAAAGGAAATGCAGATTCCTAAGATTTATGTATTGCATTTACTCAGGCAACATAAAATGAAGCAAGAATATTGTCTATCCTTTAAGAGAGCTCTTGAATAAATTTTCATTTGCTATGAAGGTTTCATCCGCACACCTGTAATGAATGACTTCGAAATGTTACACTATATATGTCTTGATGTTAGTCAGCTGTTTCGTCAGTAAAATTGTTCAAGTTTAACTTAGCTTTCTTTCAAACTTACAAATGTCCCTTTTGCCATTTCATAGGCTGTTCAAAATTAGTGTTTGCAAACTCAACCTTTGTATCCTTACCGCTTGTTTATAAACACACAATTCTTTTAATTAATAGAAACAATGATTTATTTTATAAATAAATAGTTCATCAATCATTGTTACCTTGAAAATGCGTCAAGTATACTTACAACAGGCCCGCTAGGAAATGATTTGATATACACAACCGATGTTATATTGTTGTTACTTTTGAAGTTGGCTGACAAAACGGCTTTCCCTTAATGAACGTTACAACAACATGTATAGATTTATAATATTTATAATATTTCCCTTCGTTTTGATTCCAAACTACAGAATGTGTTAATAGACATTTATGGGTTAATCCGAATCCAATGTTGAGGTTCTAATCTGACAAAGTGACACTGTTTCGGCGGGGTCATCTCAAACAATTTTTATCCTGGACGTACGTTATTTCTGATCTTGTCTAGATGACAATATCACAATTTTCTCTCTCTTATTTAGTCTATACTTTACACATACTCATGAGAAAAGAAACTCTAAACTTTGGTCTGTATATATTAGTTAAATTGCCTCTAGTTTTACAGTTTATGTAATTAACAGGTTTTTACGTTATAGAAGAATGTTAGAATTTCAATAAAATATACCCCTTAAAATAGGTAAAGGACCACATAATAAAAATAATAAGACTTCATTATTTTAAATAACATCCTTTATAAAATTACTATATCGAAAATGTATTGGTTCTAGTTAACTGATGTAAGTAGTGATGAATATCAATAACAAATATGTAAAAATAACAGAATTGTGAAATCACTTTTGAAAAGTTAGAGACTTTAGACGGTAGGTGAAGTTTGAACGTTTATAGATGAGACTGCTCAGGTCAGGGACAGACCAGTCAATGCACTCTTTATGCTTCAAGTTGTAGATAGTAAGTAACCACTCTATCTTTAAGTCGACGGACGTTATCGTCCAAAATCACACAAAAAATAGGCATAAGGCCGTTAAAGTTGTAGTACACAGACATTTTTTGCGTTATATTCCCTACCTGTGTAAAATCTGCGATGTATTAGATAATCCATTCTTAGTAATTATACGCATACATTCTTGATCTAAAATTTAACTGAAATCCTTACCATAATCAAAGTACTGCGCACTATACGATAAAGTCACAGCCAAAAGAAATTGCATTATTTCACCAGTGCGTGAGTGATGTAGAGGACCTGAAGTAAGTTTAAGGTATATTTTAAAACGCTAAAAAGGGAGGTGTCCGCCTACGTGTAGCATCAGCGTTCTCGCTCGGTCTATGTGAAGTAGAATGTATGGGACATACTGCAGAGCAAAACCTGCAGGGCCTGTCAAGCCCCAGTCAGATTTCAAATTTAGGAACAGACTAAAATTTCTGGAATGTCAGCACTTATATTTTCTGCAAATTCAAGCCTAAACGTATCTACCTTACTGAGGCACTTGGTGAGTTCGCGCGGTATAAAGATTCGGTTATGTATGGCATAATTGCTTGTAAAAATCCATACACCAAACATCGCTTTGGAAAGCTAATTTACTTTTTAAAAGTGATCTCACAATTTTATTTCTTGCTATTGTAAATGAGTATTTTAATTTTTTTTTACTACGGTCAATGCACTTTCTGTCGAAGACAGTTTAAGATTATTTTCTTGAATATATTTTGTACTTTAAATGAAAGATGTATACAATTTTAAGCAATATCGCCTAAATAGATCTACATCGGATTTGTATGTCCCGTATTGTAAGTTTTTTTTTTCTAATTCATTGTTTTGAGAAGCCCCTCTAAAATATGGCTAAGTAGCAATCGGCAACGGATACGGATTAACTTATAAATGTCTAATAAAAACACACTGTTATATGAATCGTAAAGTCGGTGTATAAATATAGAAAATACTGAAATTTGAAAATTCAAAAATTGGGGTTTTTCCTGATTAGATATTCGTGCAGAAATTACTGATAAGTTAGATAAAACAGCTTCAAAAACATAATCCTCATCATGTACATAAAATCTAATTGATGGTATCAACACTTGCTGGGAACAACTCATGAATACAATTATAATATAAGTATAGTTATTAAGGATGTCATGAAGAGTAACAAAAGATGAGTAACTGTTGCTAATTGTGTTGTTTATAGGGCAGTGGCGGTCGATTTTTCATGACATCCTTAATAATATTTACTAATATTAAATCAATATTATCATGTCCCGGTTAGTTGGTAAGCCCTTCGGCACCTCTATCTGTAAGACGTTAGAGAAAACGTGCCATTCTGGTGTGTACGACAATCGTAATAATTTGTTTAAAGTTCAGTATTGAAAAAGGACGTGTTTAATATTGTACAAAATGTTTGCTTTAACTAGTCAAAATTTGTCTAATCTTATTTATTTTTCTTCTTTGATGATTGCCTCAACAAAGAGAATACCTGTTTGAAATATTTAGGGTTTAGTGCGTTTTCTGTGAACTGCTGATGTTAAATGCTTCAATGTTATTTTACTGTGTCGGACCTTTTATTTCAGAAATCGGAGAAAATTCACTGAAGTGCATGATGGCCGGTCATCGTTTCTTCCCTAAAACGACGCTCTCGGCATTTCGAGATATTAGCACCCTGTCGACGACAGATGTTTGTATTTCAGCACATGCGATCATCAAAATTACAGGACAGCTGGCCCTATGCTTGGACTCGCTTCATTGCTCTTCTCTGGGAATAAATCCACTTGATGGAAAGTCTGTTTTGCTCGGAGTTAGAAATACAATGGTTAGTATATACATTTTAATTATATGTATTATTATCAGTTGAGTTAAAATAATTATTACATATATGTTTTTCTTAAAATCATGGCTCATGCTATATATACATGGTGTTGGAAGCAATACAAAAAGGGCAAAATGATTATACACACAGAACGTCAGTAAGGTATGTCAAAGTAAATATAAACAAGTATAGTGTTGTCAGAGTCATGAATAAAAGTATTTATTGTTGTATTAGAAATTGTGTTGTTAATTCAATTAACCTGACTCCAGGTGTCAGTCAAGTGACATTTTTACAAATCATAAATCGACTTTACCTTATACAAATAAATGCTCGTGGAAAATGTTTGAATGGAATCTTTTGTTACAAATACATGTACTTATTCATCAACTAAGGGACGAGGTTATCGCATCATTGGCGTCAGGTCCATTACTTCATAATGACATGAAAATATCTCCTCGCGTGTTGAACGTTGTATTAAGCATGATATTTAAAATATTATGCTAATGATAAAAAGTAATGTCCCAGACAGATTTCATGTACACGCTATTTTGAAGTAACTGATGTATCATTAATTCATTTTGTAAAGTTAATTACGCTCCAACTTTTTGTGTAACTGTTATTGTTATTAAAGACAATTTGCTAGTTACATTTGTACTGTAAATAAATTAATGACATTTTCAAGTAGCTGACCTAATTTCTTACGGAGATCATCTACATGTACACTATGTTATTCTCTCGACAGATTTATCACCAGAAGCTTTACTTCACTGGATGAAGTTGGAAAGCACATACTATTGCATTTGACCAACAAGGTATCACTCGACAGAGTTTTCTCATTGGAGAAATTATATATAAAACTGGTAATTGTAATTGTATATTATGTTTCAGTTAACTGGAACAGTTAAAATTAAAGGCAGGCCGTTTATTTCGTACAAGCAGGAAGACAAACAGAATAACATATACCAACTGGGGATGCTTATGAAGAGCCTTATCGCAGCTAAGAAGACGAAGATGAGCGAGTAGTCTAAAAGCCTATCAAAACGAAACGAAATGACATTTGTTATTACATTAATGAAAAATCGACGTTGTCCTAGTAGATTTTATAAGAATTCTTTTTTTTCTTTATCATTATTATTATTATTTTCGTTATATTTTTTGTCATTGAATTTGAGACGTTATTTCCAACTTACTTGTTACTTTTTTTTAATCAGTGTTATATTTTGTGTTTATTACTTTTTATGTTATTTCTTTCTTTAATATTTGTGACTTTGACTGTTTCAATACCAGTTATTAATTTGTCCGACATTTTAGTGTTGACGTTTGTGAACAACTGTGTAGTTCTATTTTAAATTAGTATTTCGGAGTTTCCTTGCGATGTTGTATGTTTTCTGTTTAAGAAGTGTTTTATCAGATTACACATTTGATTTTCATGTGCTTTCGGCATAGCTAATATAAGTGTAATCTTTTCAAGTCACGGAACAAAAATTAAAAACAAAGGAGATTAATGATTCTTGTTAATTTATGCAGTTCTAACATATCAAAATGAACTGAAGTTGAAAATTTTGAGCACGGTAAATTTAGATATGCATACTAATTTCAAATAATAAGAATAAGCAAAAACGTTGTGTTTTTTTTTGTATATTTGTTTTCAACTTTACATAAAAATGTCAAAAATTACATATAATTATAAAAGACTCATACTTGCATAAAATGAAATTCTAACACAATTTACAATGGAATTTTCAAATGACTAGAGAATTAAGATGTTATTATCTTATATTATATGTGGCAGTCTTTATTTAGTATACATTGTTAATTGTGTAAGTCGTTGTTCATGACATGATGCTTTACGGTTTGTTTCCGAGTTATGAAAACCGATGCTTTACTATGACAGGGTGATATACATTTTTGTATATGTTAATTCCTTTTGCTTTCATATTGATGTTACACTTACATATTTGCCAATATGAAATATAAAAGTAATGAAGGCGAAACATTCATCGGTTATAATAAGTAGATAGATTTACAAATTTTAGAAAAAATAAAAATCTGTTCTAATTTTTTACCAAGCTTGAGAGCCAAATATCAAGCCATTAGGTGCGTTTTCATCTATAAGTAACTGTCACGTTAGAATGTTAACCCGACCAGTAAATAAATCAACCAATCAAAACCTTGGCCCTAGTACTTGCTAGTGAATATGTAAAATGCTCCCATCATTGCGCAAAACAATCAGAACTTGGGACCCAGCCAAACCTGCCTTGCTAAAGGGTTATATGATTTTTGCTCTACAGTGATGTAGATGCGTGCATGATTAGTGTGTGAAATTTGTAGTTTTCCGAGTGGTTCGACCTTGAGCTCACATTACTCTAGTTACTAAAGTAAAATAGCCGAAAAGCACTTATAGTAAACCTTTTTTAAGGGTAACCTTTGACAAGTATCGTGCAAAATATGTACAAATATCTAAAGCGTCTGATTGTTTGCTTATGTATACTGAAACACGAAACAAGAGTACCTCAACTACATCGTTTTATAGATATTCCTTAATACAAAGCAAATATTATCAAATGTAAATTCATTGTAAACCAACCAAACTAAACACCATCAAACACAACACACACCAACAACAAACCTACATATAAGAGAATGAATTTTCCAAATTATAATATAAATGTGCAGCAGACCAGGCACAAAACTGCATCTTAATTATTGACAATATGCATGCAACAATTTTGCAAGCTAAGCAAAACGTAAAAAAAACATCATATAGTACACGGGATCGGTAAGTTCAGAGCTAACGCATAATGGAAACCCTCTCATTGTCTTTAACAAAGTTCTTATTAGTGCAATTGCTGAGTGTTCTTGTTAGAATATATTAGATAAGAAAGCCGATTGTATTCTACGAATATTTCTCACTTGTGACGATTCCTTCGTAAGTATTTTTTTCAAAATTCAAAAGGAAGAAATTTACTTTCGAAGTTTTAAATACACTTTGTAAGCATATTGTCGAATGATTTTTTATTTGTTTAATTATATTCGATTTCAATATTTAACTGTTCTTTTTATCGGACATGTACTGTTATATTTTCTATAGAGGGATCTTACAATCTTCATATTTCATAATTTATTGA